>CAIGRT010175618.1:0-15544 GCA_903798405.1 Fraxinus platypoda
GCAACTGCCTGTTTAAAATAAGAAATTCCGTTACATAGTCCGTTAAAACAACAAATTCCGTTAGTTTTTCCGTTAAAAACAAGAAATTACATTACATAGCCACTTTTAATATATAGAAGATATATATATATATATCTTCTAAAATAAAAATTCCTAAAATATACTTTCACGGTGATGCATCCAAGCAAAATCCATCAATTATGTTGACAAGGAATTCACCAACCTAGTCACATAATGATTTTAGATAGGCCCGTGCCCAATAGGATGGAGACACGAATTCGCCCTTATTGGAATTGATTGACAAGAAATAATGGGTAGAAAATTAATTAATTTAAAGGAACCATAAAAGAGTGGTCTTTGTTACATCAAAATTCCTTCGTGTATTTCAATGTCCATTTGCAATTGTACATCAAAGCAAACTTTATCTTTGAAGTGACCTCAAATGGGAAAATTCCATTCTTCTCCAATATGCATGCTTGCCGGGTAATCGACAAGTAACACTACATTCAACACGCGTATTTGACAAATACAGCAAAAATACTATTAATAAACACAACCCTTTTTTGTTAGTGCACTAGAGAATATTGGGTATTACTGGAAAAAAAAAAAAGAAGCTAGAATCTTCTATGCTTGTACCCAACAGTCCTGCCTACCTTGCGTGCTAATGTAGTTTGATGTATGCACAAAATTACCCCATAAAATACCGGGAAAAACCTAAGAGATAGGGCATGAGTGCATAAGAGATAGAACCCAAGTAATGAAAAACACACATTCATTCAATTGTAGCGCTCTAAACAGCATTGGATAAAACTCAAATCTCGTCCATAGTACTCCTTGATTGTGCCATCCCCGGTATTGCTAATACAATTTGATGTATATGATGACGGTGCTAAGGAGGTATCACCCTAATTGGAACGTCCCAATTATCCTCATCGTTCCCAACTCCAAAACTTATTTTATAAAAAAATGGAACTCCCATAAAATATCAGGAGAAACCTAGTAAATAGGGCATGCGTGCACAAGAGATGGTACCCAAGTGGGACATATAATATAGAGATCGAAAATGATAGAGAAGTGTCTATTTACTACTCTAATTATATTCATGCATGGTTTTCTATTTTATCCAATTGTTCAACAGTCACACATGCTGAGTCTCTTTGCCTATACTCTCCATGTATCATTTGCACTTCCCAAACACAACAAAAAGCACATACCTCCCACCAGGAAGCACATGCAATCCACGTGCAAATAGCTACATATAGGTCAACCGTAGTAGAGTCGAACTCACATACACTTGCGACTACAGAATATGGGATAATATCAGATAAGAAACACATTGAGTCGAACTCAGTCTCACACAGAAGACACGTGTTGTGCGCAGCTGCTAGAATACAGGATAATATCATATCAGAAACATCTTGCAGGTTGACCCTAATCGAGTGGAACACACGTACATATACACACACGAACATAAACTTAAGTGTGTTAGGCCGCTAGAATATTAGGATAATATCAGATCAGAAACACAGCCTGAAAATAAAGGATAGTGATACCATACACCGTTAAAGAGAGCCAAAAACAGGATGAGAAAGTTTAGTCACTCGAGTTTTCAGTACCTGGCACTGATGAATTCTAGGTGCATGCGTTCTTTGTCTTCATGATTAATTGGGCTGTAGAGCTTACCTGTTCATCTAATCAAATGCTTCTGTCGACCTGTCGACAAATACTTGAAATAGAACCATTATAATGAGGCACATAGCACTATCAATGCAACTAAAACAAGTCTAACATTAAATGGCTTGCATAGATAAGGATCGAGCACTCTACGAAGCTTGTCAAGAAACCAACTTATTCAATGGCGAATATTACATCGACAACATAATGTATCTACCAAAATGGGAAAAAGTCAATGATTTCTTCTAATACTATGATGGAAACTGCAGTCTTCAGGCAAAACAGTGTTACCAAAAATAGGGCTTTATTAGCAAGTATCATGAAATATGCTATGTAACAGCACAGTACTTGGTTCAAATTCAGAAAGAATCAGTGAATGCCTCAAACTGATGTATAGATGCAAAAAAAATCAGAAATGGCAAAGAAATAAGCAGGTTTTAACGCTGAATTTAGTCAAATTTGTAATCCAAAAATTCAAGTCACATATCTCGGACTTGAACACTGCAACTCCCATCACATTATTTTGAACTCTTAATTACTATAAACCTTCAGGTTGAAAAATCAACTTCCCAATTTTATATATATTGTTGTTGAACCAACAACAGTAAAACAAAAAGAATTTTAAAAAAAAAAAAGGACTATTAGAGTATTAGTACTTTTTACATACCTTGTTGCTCGTCACATGGACTATTTTTCATGACAAAAAGGAAACTGCTCCTATGTATGTGCATAAAGACAATGAAAGGTAAAGAGGATGAATTTTTCTATTGCCATTTTGACTATCACTGTTGTGTATGTAACATCTCTATGTTGAATACTTGGTGGAGATCATATATATAGAAAATCAATTCTCTTAGTTTTATTCTAACAATTCGACATTTATATTCTCAATCAAACTGACACCATAGTTCTCCACAGTATTGCAATACTACCATCATGACAAAATTTTATTTGCCTGCAGGACTCTTCTAATCTCTCCGGCAATCCCCTGTAAGGAACCTGGTTTTTGAATAACGCCATTCATTCCTATTTGCATGCATCTTTCTCGTATATCTTCATCATCACTTGCAGTTAAGGCAATGATCAATGGCCAGCTGCGGCTATGAAACTTCCGAACTCTCATGGTTACTTCAAAGCCGTCCAAATCAGGCATGTGAAGATCCAATAGAACAATTTGATAATTAGTTACTGCAGGACCAAGAGCACTAAGGCATCCGTATCCGGATGAAACGGCAGAGACAACACATCCTAGCTTCTCAAGCAACTTCCGCGTCACAGCTCGGTTCACATCATCACTATCAACTAATAGAACTTTGAGGCCACTTAAAAGAGAGTTAGAATGTGGATGTTCTGAAGGTCTCCCGTGTTCTGAACTGTTGGTTACAATGGATGACCGGGTTTGGAACCGTAGAACAAGCGCCATACTTTGATCAAAGCCCTCTGGATTTGGTATCACCCAGATGTCTCCTTGCATTAACTGCCCATAGTGATGTATATAATTGAAAGAGAAGTCATATAGTGAAAGGAAATAAATGATTTAAACATAAAAAAAGATGGAAAAGGAAAGGGCGAGATAACTTCCAAAAAATTTATTGACTAAGGAAATCAATGTAATAATTAAATACGTTGATGCAACCTACAATCTCTTCCTCTATTACAATTCAGTAAATAGTTAAATGTCTTGCATAGATTTTACGTAAAAAAATAAAATAAAATAAACATGGCTTTGTGCAATCTATGGAGAACAAAAAAGTCAATAATCCTTGAAAAAGATTTGAATTGACATGGTGAGAGACAAGTTTCCACTGATGACAAGATCCCAATGATAAAAAATGTAAAGTAAGCCACAAGAAAGAGCCAAAACTATGGATGACAATAATTGCATGTCAAGTGTCAAACACAAATGGAATTTTAGCAATTGAAACCAAGACAAAATGCATTCAATTGGCATCACAGCGAAAAAGCTTCAACATGTTGCTGGCATTTTCAAAACGTTTGCATGGAAAAATGGACAAAGGGATGTCAGAGATCAACAATTACCATGCATGTTTTCATACAGATATCCTGGCTTTATCAACTCTCTCTATCATTTACAAGTCAAATATAACAGATTCCCAGACATACCTGAACTAGTTTTCTGCACACACTGAAGCTCAAGCCTTCCTCAACTCCACCAGAGTACCTCTGACTACCATGTAGATTTGCAGTAAGTGAACTCTTAGCAGGAGAACCATTATGGAAAATCCCAACTTCAAGCTTGATATAAGCATATCCATCGGATGAGTTTGATCCCCAGTGACCCCATCTTTGATCATTCCATGCCTGACTTCGAGTGGCTAAATACACTCGTAATGTAAGGCAGCCCCCTTCTTTGCTTCCATTCAAAAGATTTCCAACCATATGCAAAATAACCTGAAATACTCTTCTCTCATCACCCATGACATGGTTGGGCAAGGATTTATCAACCTCAATGACAAAATTACAACCCCTATAAACGCAAAGGCACTTAGCAAGGCAAGCCGCTTGTTTTACCATAGAATGTAGCTGAAAAGCTCTCATCTCTAAAGGGAACCTTTGATTATCCTTTGTCGAAGTATCCATTACATCATTTATTAAGGTTGTCACGACATTGCTTGTCTTAACCATAGCATCGACTAGAAGCAGCTGCTCATCGTTTAAACTCTTCTCGTCTTGCAGAATGGATAACAGACCTAGAATGGAGTGCATGGGCCTTCTCAATCCATTACTCATTACCATCTGAAATGAATTTCGTGCTTGACTTGCCATCAATGCATCCTGTTTTGCTTGTTGCAGTGCTCGGTTTTGTTCCACTAATTTCTCTCTTATAAGCTGAGATTCTTCTAGGACAGCAGCATGGGAAAGAGCCACAGCTACCTGATCAGCAACTACCTTTACTATCTCAAGTTCCTGGTTGCTCCAAGTTCTACCCTGTCCATCAGGAAGAACCAAAACAAGAATGGCGTAACAGGCCTGAACAATTTCAGGAGTCCCACCTTTGAAATTGGAAACCCTCAGCATTGGCATCCTAATTGCAGCCACAGCTCCTGGTTCAGCAGTTCCACCACTGCTTGCAACGGCAAGGACTGACTCAGGGTCAAGTAACTTTACTCCATCACTATTTTTAATCTCTTGTACATCGGGGTCATTGATTGGGATAGGTTCATTATAAAGAGTGGAGAAGTTCCTTTCTTTCAATTCATGAGTCAGGTTCATTTCGGTTTTACCCTCATTTGGCATCCAGACAGCACAATTATGTAAATCCAATGTCTTTGATAGTTCAACCAAAGTTGTATACAATATTGTATGCCGATCAAGTGACTTGCGGATTTCTTGAGTCAGCATCCGAACATGCCAGCCAGCTTCTTTCTGCTTCTTTATAATTCCAACCTCTCGACCAAGATCCCAAGTCTTTTTCTTCAACATAATTTCCCTCCCCTTGACTTTGAGCAGCAAAGGAATGAGGGTGATGAGAGTAATAGCAGTGGCGAATGAAACAAGAGCAGTGAGGAATTTGAAAATAGTTAGAGCAAGCATTAGCTGAAATGGGTGAGGCCCATAAGTCCAGCCATTCAGCAAATGAGTCATGCCACATAGAACAATGAAGGAAATGAATTGAAAGAGCACCCATTTGAATGGAACATTCGAACAGCTTACAAAGTAAAGTAGCTCAATTGGGATCGAAAAGTAGGCCACTGCAATTAAGAAATCACTCACTTTTTGGCATTCGAGAATGCTATCAATGCTCCAAAATCCCTCATCATCACAATTACATCGAGGGAATCCGTTTTCAGCTGATGATATGGAAATCGAGTACAATAAAATCAACAGCCCTACTGCTAATGTCTTTGACATTGCATCCAATGCATTGATTCCTCAATCCATTTATTTTAGATTGAGTATTATCTTATTTAGCCCCCCCAATGCCGATCAATATACACAAGTAGAACTGACCAATCGCATCAAAATCTCACAACAGGATCTTCTGGCATTCATTTCCTGTTTGGAAAATGTTCAATCCAATTAAAACACAGAAGTCAGAAAAAAAAAAATCAACCCATTTGCAATATACATTTCAATAACTTTACAACACATTATAAATATATAAATATGTTCATATTTTCAGAAATACTTAAAACTAAAAAAATTACTGACCTGCTAGAGAGAGGAAAAATACCAATATCAGACCCAAATAAGATCTGACCCACCAGCTTTACCAAAGCTTAAAATAGTGAGATTTTTTATTCAAATTGAATTTTTCACAACTCTAATGAAATTAATCATCCAAGAATTTCCATTATAATAATAAAATACAAAAAAAATTAAATACAACATTTGAAATAAAGAACTCAAAACAAATCCATAAAATACAAGGAAAATCAAAGAAGGAAAATAATGAAACGCGGTTAAGATCGAATTTTACCTGATGAAATACTGAAAATTTAATCTTCAGATCTTGTCTTTGCATTACATGCAGACGTATTCATGTACAGAAATACACAACCATATACATTTTTCAGCAACATCGTCATCAAACTGCATTGACATCACCGACCAATGCGAAAATCTAAACCACTTTTCAGTCACACCAAAACCCAAAAAATAAAAAAAATAAAACCACCCAGAAAAAGGAATTTCAAAGAAAAAATTAACCAAGAAAAAGAATTTCAAGAACTCCACACCCCTTGTTCACAGCAAAAAAATCCATGTACAAATAAGAAATCTTTGTGCAAGTATTTCACAGGGATTTAAATAAATAGAACAATTCTTCTTGTTCTTTGCAGTATGTGAACTTTTCGGGGGTTTCTATCTCAGTTTATACACAAATATGAAAACAGAAGTTTCGTACAGAGGGAGAAAAAAAGGGGAGAAGTTTGTCCGCGCCGTTGTTTGCAATGCATAAACAAAGTAGGTGAAATGGAATGGAGAAACAAGTAGAGAGAGAGAGGGGAAATCTAGAGGGTGGGGTTAGGTGGGACCTACAAAGGTTCAGATGAAGAGAACTTAGACGCACTTTTGCTAAAAACGTCCCCTGTCAAGCCTCCGTTCCCCCAAAAAAGTATGACATTAACTCTTTTCCTTTCTTTTTTTATTTTATTATTTGTTAATTGTGCATTAGCATTATTAATTGTTTATTGTTTATTTCATCTCTCTCTCTCTCTCCCTCTAGATTTTTTTGTACACACCGTATAGTATTAATGAGTAGAGTATTTGGACCAATCTCATTTTTTTATTTCTATTTTTATCAATTATGTATGTAGGTCATTGGAGTATGAAATTGGCATTCTATGTAATGACAATATTTGGCCCTCCAAGATCAAAGAATATCTAACCCCTACCCCCGGCTTTAATGAACTTTATAAATAACTATTTTAAATAAAGCATCCACATTCCTTCGAAATATTACGATTAGTCATTTATGAGTGAGATATTCTTTCATTTATTTTTGTTCGTGTTTTAAACTTGTTTTGGTCTGGCGTGATTCTCAAATTCTTTGTTCTTATGTATCAAAATCTATGACATTTTTTTTCTTATTTTAATTATTACTTGTGGCATAATGAATTTAAAGTTTTTAATACTCACGAAGATGTTGTGATGTCTGGCAGAAAATCGATTATTTTGTAGGTTGAAATTCAGCAGATAATTAACAGTGAAGAACGCGAGAGAAAACGCAAAAAATAAAAAAAAATAAAAAAATAAAAAAAAACCTCCTTATTATTCATTCAACATACGAAAATAACCCACAAACCGAATTATATAACTGAAAAATCATAATTATCGAAATTTTACCAAAAATAACAAAATTTCAATATTCATACCAAAAGAAAGTACGTAATAAAAGAAACAATATCCCAAAAATTTGGCTTAATTCGAGTTCGTAATCTATGTTTAAAAGGCAAACTACCAAAAAAGGAAAAAAAAACTAAAATTGGAGATTCGGAAGGGAAAAAAGCGATTTTTTCCCTTGAAATCGATGTGCATCCAGTGAAGTTGGGTGAACACGACGTGGGCGCCGAAAAGAGCTTTCTGAATTAGGGTCATGAAAGCGATTCTGATAACCGTAGTCAAAGTTATGGCCAAAATACTAAAACATATCCAAAAATGGCCCCAATTAGAAAAGATCGTCGATTACTTACCATTTTTATGTTGATCTGCCAACTCATGGCATCTCAGCGTCATCAACGAGCTATCAGACTTCATTTGACTCGGATGCTCCTACATCATGTTGTAACATAAAAATTACTCAATCTTTAAAGCAAATGACTTCAAAAACCTGCTCCCCTGCACAATTAAAAGTATTTGTTAGGTCTAAAGTGTTGGCAAATTTCGTTTCCAAAATATCATTTAATCGATTGTGATTAGGGTCGAGATGTCGGGTATTGAGAGTATCGTTGGAATGAATCAACATCGCCTCAAGAAGATCATGAAATTTATAAAAAGATCACATATGATCAATGGGATGTAATGAAAAATCAAAGAAATAGTCAAAGTGATGACATACATGTTATGCTCCAAATTTACACCCACAAGTTGAGACCCATTTTTCGCATAGAAAACATTTGAATTGGAAAATTGATATTCTATAATAATTGTAGCACTTCAAGATATGTTTTCAACGCACTTTGAATCGTCTCAATTCGATATCGGGAGAGAAATATATGATAAAAATATTGACTGGTCAAAGAGAGCTTCCTAGCCGCCCTTTGGATGCTCGAATGGTTTTTACAGTGTCTGAGCGCTCGCTGAGCACCCAATGTCCACTCAAACGATCGTGTTACGTGGTTAAACCTTATTTCGCAATTTTTAACCTTTTAACAATCCCGAACAACCTCAAACATTTCATATTATAAAATACCCAAGCCATATTTCGTCCTAAACGGGTGTTGAGCCTCTTTTCATTTAAGAGAGCATCATGTAGAAGACCAAACAACAATTCTATAATTCTCTTGATTCAACCACAAGATCAAAATAGAAAGATCAAATACTAACAAAATTCTTTACCAAATAACCTTCAAAGTTCTAAAGTTAGGGAAAGGTGAGTAGAGTTCCAGTTGGATAAGAACGAGTTCATTCTTGGTGATTTACAAAGATGGAAAAGAAGTCCCGATATTCTAGAAACTGTAGGAAGTGCAATCGAAGAGTTTTTTGATTTACATGTTGGGTGGTCAAAGTCTACTAAAATTTAGTTGTATTTGGACCAACTGTAATTTAAATCTTTTTTCTAGTGGATTGTTTGGCAAGGTTTGCCCGGAGATTTTTATCATTGTGAAGAATTCTTCAAGAGGTTTTCCTTCGTAACCAAATCATAGTGTTGATTACTTTACTGTTTTGATATTTATGCTTGATTGATTGTTAAGGTTTAATTTTATTAAACTTATTTATCTAAAAACAATAATTATTGGATTGTTGCTTATTATTGGTTGTTAATTTCAATTCTGTATATTACACGTATTCACCTTCTTTTAGGTGTTAGTTGGGTCAAATCTCGTTATTTCAATTGGTTCAAAGCTTAATATTGATTCTTGACCTAGTTTGGTTTAGATGAGTCGAGTACTATTTGTTCCTCTATATTTTGATGGAAACAATTATGCTTACTGGATATTAGAATGAGAGTCCTTTCAAAATGTATGGATGAATGAGTCTGGGTTAGTATAGAAAATGGTTGAACTGTCCCATCTACAACTGTTGTTGGTGTTGTTTCACCTACAGATATCTCTACTTGGTCTAAGGATGATTTAATTGAATGAAATTGGAATAGTAGAGGTGCCCATGTCATCTTTATGGCAATTTTCTCGAAACAGTTTAAACGAGTGTCCATGTGTGAGACTGTTAAAGAAGTATAAGATATTTTAGAAATCACACATGAGGGAACTAAGATGGTGAAAAACTCTAAACTACAGATGTTGAGGATGACAGATGATGAATCCTTCGATGAGTTCTTTGCAAAACATAATGACATAGTAAACTCTAGTTTTAACATAGGTGAACGAGTCCCGAAACAAAGATTGTAAGAAAAGTTATGAGATCCATACTTCAAAAATTTAGACTTAAGGTCACAGCTATTGGGCGAAAGCAAAGACCTAGATGCGGTTAGGATAGAAGAACTTATAGGGTCTTTCCAAACCTACGAACTTAGCCTACCACAGTCTAAGAAAAATAAGTCTTTAGCCCTCAACACTATTAAGGAAGAGACTAGTGATTAGACTGATGTTAACTCCTTTAAGAATGGGAAGTTTGCTTACTTAAGAAATTCAAAAAATTCTTTAGGCATAATAAGAGACCTTTTAAGAAGTTTCAAAGTGACTCTTGGAAATATAGAAAAGATAAAAGAGAGATACTAGGGATGTCAGGAAGAGGTCTCAATCTTTTAGACATCATGAATGTTAGGATTTTGGACATACTAGAGCTGAGTGCCCAAATTATAAGAAAACACTAGGTAAGGCTATGAATGCCACTCTTGCTGATAATGAGTCTAGCTCCGATGAACAAAGTGAGAATTCAAATTTTGATGACGGTTTGAATTATATGACTTTCACTTTTATAGTTAAGAGTGAACTGGTAGAGGAGAATGAGAGAGTTGATGACATAAAGCAAATTGACTATTCTCTGGAAGAATCAAAAGATGAAAAAGATATATATATATGATGCTTTTGACCAGCTATTTGAAGAAAGTCTAAAGTTGAAAAAGGCATATAGCTCTATCTTTAAGAAATTGCATGATCTTGAGTTAGCAAAAGATATACTAGAATTCAAACTTGAAGAGTCAACTAAAAGTTTGAATGAGTTGAAGATTGTAAAAGAGTCCCTAGAAAATAAGGTTAAGACTCTTGTGAGTGATCTTGAGAAATCTAATGCATAACTTCAATCTTTTTCTACTGGATCTAAGAAGTTTGACAACATCTTAAGACTTAACAAACCAACTTGGAATAGAGAAGGTCTAGGCTATAAAGAAACAATTTATCATACCCCTACCTCTTCTAAAACTAAGTTTGTACCTACTTCTACCAAGACTAAGAGTGTAGGAGTCATTGGACCTAGATCATTTATACAACATAGGGTTCATCAACCTAAGGTTCAAACCTCGAAACCTAGAATTGCTCCTAAATTCGTTCTCACGTGCCACTTCTGTGGTAAGTCAGGTCACATAAGACCTAGGTGTCACAAGTTTTTGGGTAGGAACAACAAACATGACATCAGTTCTCATGTTAGGTCCTTAACTAATCAAATCAACCACTTAACTGAAATGATGAGTTACTTGACTAAGATGACCTCTTCTTCTAGAAATGTCCGAATTGAAAAAAGTGAACTCACATGTCAAAGTGATGAATTAAATTGTGGTGTTACTCGCATTGCTCTTAAATGTAAGAGTGTTTGTGTACCTCCTTTAGTAGGTCTATAGGTATATGCATTTGTAAGTTCATGCTGTCTACATATTTATGCATGGACTTTAACTTTTTTTTCTCATTGTGTGCATTAACTTTTTAAAATAAAATAAAAAAAGGGAAAAGGATTTTTGATATTACAACACTTTGAAGTGATATCATTACACATATTATTTTGTGATCGAATACTAGTAAAATGAATGAATTTGACTAAAATGTCCATTGACTTAGTTTAGAACTTGTTTGGAGTACTTGTTATAGGTTTCTTCGTATATTATCTGCAATGTACACTCCAAACTCTTGTAAGTGGGTCTTGATCACATATGTAAGACTTGGGATGGCGATCAGCAGTATGGTGAGGTGACCTTGACTATGGATTGACCTTTAACTAGGTGACATAAGCTTTAGTATATTCCTTATAAAGAAAATAGCAATGAACTTCAAAATATTTGAATCATGTGTCAATAAAGATAAAACGGGATGCATTTTATACTTAGCTTTTATAACTCGAGATACTAAGCATACTAGGGTATTTAAAATCTGGTGCCTTATAGTCATCTTACTTTAAAGTTATCGACCTAAAACTCACTACAAGAATCATTTAGAAAGCTTAATAGAAAAATACACACACACTCATAGATAGGGGGAGAAAAAATTATACAAAATTAAAATATGAGATATTTTGATTAAAAGGGTCTAGTAGCACTGGATTTGACTTTTATTATTTGAGGAAAATATTTATTCACCAGTGATTTCTTTTGCATATACCTTATCACAAAATTTAAGGTTTTGAATCTTGCTCACAATTTAGTAGTACTTTAAACACGTGGGTCACTTATAAAATTTACTCCATATAAATTTAAAATAAGTTTTGTTATAAGAGTTCATTGTTCATGAATTGTATCTGTATAAGTAATCAAATAAATGTTCACGTGATTCGTGCATTCCCTCGTGTGTTATTTATGATTATGTTGCTCATTTTCCTTTGTTATTTGTGACAAAAAGGGGAAGTAGTAGTATTTACTTCTTTCAGGGAGGTTAGTAGCATTGAGATAGATAAGGAGAATATTAGGGAGAATAGCATTTGGCTAGTAAACATCCATGATTTTAAATATTGATATTGTGCTTTGTATTTAGTGTAATATTGATATCATATTATTTAGATGTTGCTAGTTCGACAATTTTGATGTTCTATCTCAAGTGTCATGTTTTAGTTACTAAGTTATTGATATGTGTGGTCTTACATGTTTTGGTATTACATATTTTTACTTGCGTTGTATATATGATTTGGTTAGGTGCTTTATTATCAGTTTTTTCGTGCTTTTACTCTTGGTATTGTCTGAGTTGATATGTTTCACGAAACAGGTATTACAAGCAATTGAGATGCAGTTTTGGATTTGAGTCTTTCAGTTGATATGAATTAGATTGTAGTCATTATTTAATTTTGAAATAAATGATTTTGTTATGGAATTCCAATTATGGAGTTTGTTAGGTTTAAAGTGTTGGCAAGTTCCGTATCTAAAATATCATTTAATCGAGTTGTAATTAGGGTCGAGGTGTCAGGTGCTGAGAGTATCGTTGGAAAGACTCAACGTCGGCTCAGGAAGATCATGAAATGTCAAAGAAGACTACATATGATCAATGTGATGCAATTAGAAATCAAAAGAATGTCAAAGTGCCTTACGAGTTATACTCCAAATTCACAATCACAAGTTGAAACCAATTTTTCGCATAAAAAACATTCGAATTAGAAAAAAAATGAAGAAGAATTGTAGTAATTTGAGTTAACTTTCCAATACGCTTTGAATTGTCTCAATCCAATATCGAGAGAGAAAGATATGATAAACATACTGACAACTATTCAGAAGGAGCTCACTGGTCATCCTTTGGGCGCTCAAGAGATTTTATAGTGTTTGAGCACTCGCTGAACGTCTGACATCTGTTCGAGCGGTCGTGTTATGTGGTGAATTCCTATTTCGTGATTTTTAGTCTTTTTACAATTCCCAAAAAGTCAAAACACTTCATATTATAAATACCCAAGCCATATTTGTTGAGCTTCTTTTCATTCAAGAGAACATCTTGTAGAAGATCAAATACCAACAAAATCATTTACCAAATAGCCTTCAAAGTTTTGAAATTGGAAAGAGGTGATTGGAGTTCCGTTGGAGAAGAACAAATTCGTTCTTGGTGTTCCACGCGAAGGAGAAAGAAGTCCAAATGTTCTGAAAAGTGAAGTAGGCACAATTGAAGAGTTTTTCAGTGATTTACAGGTTGGGTAGTCAAAGTCTACTAAAGTTTTGTTATGTATGGACCAACTATAAGTTCAATCTTTTCTAATGAATATGTTTGGCAAGATTTATCCAGAGTTTTTTCATCCCTGTGAAAAGTTCTTCAAGGGCTTTCCTTCGTTACCAAATCTTGGTGTCGATTACTATATTATTTTGATATGTATACATGATTGATTGCTATGGTTTAATTTGTTTAAACTTGTTCATCTAGAATCAATAATTAGTGACTTATTATTTATTATTGGTTGTTAATTTTAATTGTGCATATTAAACCTATTCGTCCTTCTCTAAGTGTTAATTGGATTGAATCTTGTTATTTCAATATTCTCTTTAGATATAACACAAAATTATAAAATGTAGCAATGTATAAGGTTAGATTGATCATTTTAGCATCTACTCCCCATAATTATTAGATTTTCTTGTCTCAAACATGCCTTAAATAGTAAATTGTTTTCCTAAAAAAATTGAACCGGCCAAACCCACTTACACATAATTTCCTTAAAAAAAAAAAAGAAAATTAAAATCAAAATCAAAAGTTTAATGATGTTCTCTTGAAAGTGGAGGTGCCCAAGTTGCCTTTTTGAGTAGTCTTGTTAAATACTATATAAAGACTTTGCTTTCAAAGAAAATTCAATGTTTCCTTCCTTGCTTTCAAAGACTTTGTTTTAATTAAAAAGACTTTGCTTTCAAGGAAACATTGAATCTTTTTAATTACAGGTTATGTTCTAATTCATTACTAAAGCTTACATGTTGTGAAAATGCAGGTTGAGATAATAATTTTCATTATTTGAAAGTTGAACTTTCAAAGATGTTTTTAGTTGCTATAGGTTGAAGCTCAAATAAAAACGTTGTATGAATAAAAAACAGAATTATTTATACTCTAAGTGAGCTCAAAACTCCAGACAATTATTTTTTTTAAAAAATCAATCTAGACAAAAACTCAAACCGGCTATCCGAACCAACCAAACCGATTTGGTTTGGATTAGTTTGGTTTAAGACCTAGTTTGGGTCGGTTTGGATTGTAATTCACCCACACCAACTATTTTGATTTTGATTTTGGTCTTGGTTTTGGTTTTGGGTCGAAATCGACCAAAACCAAACCGTACCCAAGCCTACATATAATTACCTAATAGCAGAATACATTAGGGGAACTTCTCACATACCTCTCATACTTCAATATACATCAATTATTATTATGAAAATAAAGTGAATTCATAACTTTTGTAAGAGAATTGAATGAGTTTTGAAAGAATTCAATTAAGTGAAAACTCAATCTTGGTTTTTGGTCAAAAAAGAGAAGGCACAAGTGGAGATTTATCAAGAAACCATTAAAGTGATTCAAGATTTCAAGATTTATCTTTATCTTCTCAATTTATCAATAATCCGGATTGTCTTCCCACTTAAACATAATGTTAAAATGCTAGGCTAAGTTTTTAATTAATAAGACGTAGATGAACCCTTATTATGATGTTTTTAATATAAATTAAATATTTTGATCTCCAATATGTGTTGTTTCTTGGATAATTGCTATTGTGTTTAATTTTTTTCAATTAATTGGCCGCTAATTGGAATGATTTGTGAATTTTATTGATTTTGAGAGAAGCGACAAAATAGATAGCATTTATAAAAATCATTGTAAACTCCGATATGGGATAAAAATATATCACTATACTTTGCATGATTTCTATAGATGTTCTAGCGTTTTTAATGCATGTTTTCATGTTCGTATATTTCATAGAGATATAGAAATGTCACATGAGAGAATAAATTTAATTGACATCGAGAGTTACTTTTAATTAACTTAGGACATTGCTTAACACGAATGTGCACATATTGTCATAATATTGAAACATTAAAGGGATTAATAAGGGAATTCAAAATCTTAGTAATTATCTCACATAGTTTTATAAAAATCTTAATAAATTTGCTCAATAGAATAGATAGTTAGTTAAGCATAAATTCTTCGAAAAACTTTGCTATTCAATTAAGGTTGAAATTAGTTAATTCTTGATTAAGTACATAGTTCTCGTAAAAATGATATCTTACTTATCACTTTATTACTTGTTCGCAACTTCGTACACTTGCGGAAAAATCAAACGGATCAAGTTTTTTGCATTGTTGTTAGGGACTATTGTATATAATTTGTTTTAATTTATTTTAGTTTTAATTTGAATTTTTATT
>CAIGRT010175635.1:4069-14721 GCA_903798405.1 Fraxinus platypoda
TTTTTTTTTTTTTTTTTTTTTTGTGGAAGGCCATAAATTTAGTTTATCTTTTTTCTTTAAGACTCCCTCTCGAAATAGGTAAAAAATTAAATGAATGAATAATACCTCAACTCGAAGACTAGTAGGCCGAGCTAAGGTGAAGAATTTGATTATTGGTGTCATTTCTTGATTTGGAAATTCTTGGTATATGTTGCAGATGTATTTGTGATTGGTATCATAGAGAAAAACTCAAACCCAATCCAGTTACTATGTGAGTACAGATGTATTTGTGATTGGTATCATAGAGAAAAACTCGAAACTGGCTGGCAAGCTCAGTTCCGTTCTAATCACTTCGATTCCCGCACACGAGTACCTTCCTTCAAATAGATATATTCCCTTTCTTCCAGTTACTATGTTAGTAATGGCAAAAAAAAAAAAAAAACTCCCTTTCAATACTTGTGTTTTTCGTGCTTGTACGGTAAGTATTGATTGCCCGTCTCATTATTCGTTTCAAGACTTGTGTTCTTCGTGCTTGTACTGTATGTATTGATTGCCGGCTCAATATTCGTTTCAAGACTTGTGTTCTTCGTGCTTGTACCGCATGTATTGATTGCCCGTCTCAATGACCGTGAGTATGGGATACATTTACAGGCAATGATCATTTGATTGAATTGAAATATGAAATGACTGCATTTGACTTTATCAATCGTTTGAAAATAAACACATTTATTCTTGGAATTGTGCAAGTCCTGTGACATAAAGATCCTAGAATTGAATAAGACAATACACCCATCATTACTTTTTCTAGTCTCAAGAAAAAAGAAAAAGAGGCCTCTCAGAATTTTTAAGTTTTTGGTTGAACAAAACAGAAATTTTACTAATCTAAGAATTTGAATTGGTGGCTTGTTTTATACTGATATTTGCCAAGGAAAAAGGTTTTTAGATTAAGGGTGGAGAGTGATTCTCTCTTGTTGGTACGAAGCCTGAAATTCGTCTCTCAATGAGCTCCTAAGTCCCAACGCGGTCATTCTATTGAATATTTATTCACTGTTTAGGGTCTGTTTGACATAATTTTGAATAAGTCAAAATGAGATTCAAAAGCTATTTTTCAATCCATTAGGTTAATAGTATAAAAGTACTGCTTCTACTTATAATAGGTTTTGGAGAAAGCTGTCTCAATGTGGTTTCATTTAAAAACTCTTACGGAAGAAATAGTTTTTTTAGAAATTATTTTTCAAATATCAATTAAGGTAATTTTATCATAAAGTTCTTCTATAAAAAAGAAGAAGCAAACATAGACACTATGCCAAACGGGCCCTTAGTCCTCTTAGTTTCTTCTTTGGTTGATTTAAGTGTTACACGATGGATTGATTGTATTTCGAGTTTATTTTGAAATCAGTTGTTACAATATTAATAAATGAAAGTTTATTGTGCCATAAAAAAATAGTGTTTAAGTGCAAAGTGATTAAATTCTTGACGTAAGACATAAGGATAAGATGAACAATAATAATGAGGTTATTTTTTTTATCTCCCTGCCAATAGTGCTAATAGATTGTCAAGAAGTGACTAGGCTAATTTCTCCCTAATAAGTTATAAAAGATATGAATATTTTGCCTTCAATTTTTTTTCTTCAAAATAAGTACAAAAATTGTTTTTAAGAACAATACATTAGAAAATGAGAAAATTACCTTCAACTGTTTCAATTTTTTAAAAATTAGGTTATAATTATTTTTTCAATAATCAGGTTATAATTATTTTTTCATGTGTATATATATATATATGTAAGGTGGGTTGCCATCGATCTCGCCTAGGCAAAATGCATTTAGGGGCCAGGGTTGATGTTGGCAGTGGTGGTTACTGAGGTTGGGCTAGTGGTGGTATGATATTAGATTGGTTGTAGGTCTGGAAATGTAGCCGACGTGCTTGGTAGGTCTGAGGAATTTAGGCCATTCGGTGATTGTATATCTAGAGGTTGTTGTGATAGTAGGGGTAGGGTGGGGTGAGAAGAATTTGGCCAGATAATTGCTTACATTCACGCGATTAGATAATTTATGTGACTGTGACCTGTTTCTAATAATTGAATGCATCTATTACTTGTATGATTTTCAATTTATACGTGATTGTAACCCATAAAATTATGCGATATGTGACTGTGGTCTTGTAATTTAGTATGCCAGTGACACACAAATTGCGTGGTATGTGAATATGATCTGTTTTAATTTCAATATATAAGTCACAATATCTATCAGAGATCACATTCATATACTACATGATTTTTTAAAGTTTTTATGTGTTTGTTAATTTTGAAATTATATTATTAAGCTATTAAATTATTGTAGTAATGAAAATTTTCCTTAAAAAACTCATGAGCTTCACAACTTGGGCCTCATCTTGCACGGAATCCGCAAGAAGACAATTATGGCCCATTCTATCCTTAGCCAGCCCAACCTACTTAGTCCATAACTAGCACTCTGTATGTAATGACTCAAAACGGTGTCGTTCATCATGGTTTCAACTTCCTATCTGGAATTAACCCACTCAAGACTTCCCCGGGTTCGTAAAACCCTATTTTTCTGTTATCGAGTTTCTTCGTGAATTCTCCGTCCAAATTCGTGCAATTTTAGGCTAAACGAAGAAACAATCGAACTACGACATGGCTGACACAACAAAGAAGCGAAAGAAAGGGTCATTTAGTGAAGAAGACGTGTCTATACTCTTACAGAGGTATTTTTTCTGCTGTAATAATTTTAATTATGATCGAAAAAATTCAGTTTTTTTGGTTGGTTTCTTTGAAGATACTCTGCGCAGACGGTGCTGGCGTTACTACAAGAGGTGGCGGTGGTTTCAGAGAAGAAAATTGACTGGAACGCAATGGTGAAGAATACTACGACGGGAATTTCCAATCCAAGGGAGTACCAAATGCTCTGGCGCCACATTGCGTATCGAGATGACCTCATTGATTCGTTGAACAATGCTGTAGATCCTCTGGTAAGCAATATGTATTCTGCACTACGTATGCCTGAAACTTCTGTTACGAAATGAGTAGTTTATGCCTTTTGGCCAGATTCGGAACCTGAAAAGGTGGGATCTTCCCCCATTTTCTCTCCGACCAAATCAGTGTTTTCGGAAGAAAAATGATGCTAATCATTTATGCTTTAGAAGGTAGAAGAAACTTACTAAACGAATACATATCAGGTTCAAGAATAATTATTAGTGTTGAGATGATTGAATAAATATCAACTAAAGAAGATGTAGTTCAAGCATAATCATTCTCTATTTATAGCATATTTTGTACCCACTAAAGATGATTGAATAACTATCAACAAAGTAAAATCCGAAAATAAAATAATTTTCATTATACTGTCGAGAATTACATACAAAATATGCACTATATATTTTATGATTAAATATATGTTTAGTTGGTAAACAAAGTTTTAGAAGTAGAATGAACTAATTCATTTTTTTGTTCTTAGCTGTGCAGAATAAAATTTCGATTCCAAATCCCAATAGAAACGAGAACTCAATTCATTTTCTCTCCCACTTTGAATTTCGGAATGAGAATTGAAAATGAGATATTTATTACTATGTATTTTTGTACTTTTTATTTCTTTCTTAGTTAAATTTATTTATTTTATTTTGTCAAATGTATAAATAATTTGATTTTATGTTTTGCTCGAAATTCATTGAAATATGAGGTGTGAGGCTGGAATTCTTTAAGGGCTTGGTATTTATATTTATTGGTATGCACTAAATCTGTTAAATTCCTTTCAATTAATGAAATCCTTAGAAGTCCACAAGTTATTGCTACATGTAGATTTTAATGGGACACCTAGATTTTTGTAGACTTCAAAATCCTTGAAAATCTAAGTTGAGGACATATTTGTTAGCCTTCTTTTCATTTGATCGAAATGCCCACACAAAACTAGATTTTGTAGATCATTTTAATTTCTAGTATTGTTTGTTCTTTAGCTGTGCGGAATAAAAATTCGATTCCAAATTCCAATAGGAACGAGAACTCAATTACTTTTCTCTCCCACTTTGAATTTTGGAATGAGAATTGAAAATGAGATATTTATTTTTATACTTTTTATTTCTTTCTTAGTTAAATTTATTTTCCTTTATTTTGTCAAATGTATAAATAATTTGATTTGTTTTGCTCGAAATTCATTGAATTATGAGGTGTGAGGCTGGAATTCTTGTTGTTACGAACTAAAATGTATCAAATTCCTTCCAATTAATTAAATCCTTAGAAATCCACAAGTTATTGCTACACTTCGATTTTAATGGGACCACCTAGATTTATGTAGACTTCAAAATCCTTGAAAATCAAAGTTGTCACTTAGATTTTAATTGTACATCTAGATTTATTTAGACTTCAAAATCCTTTAAAATCTGAGTTGAGGACATCTTTGTTAGTCTTCTTTCACTTGTTCGAAATTCCCACATTCTGGTATTGTTTCGACTTGTTGTACTAGCAATTTGTTTTGCAAGTCGTACTGAGTAGAAAGTTTATAGCTATCATTGTATGATGGTTGAGATAAAGGTTTTTGCTGCAATATTAGTCCAACTTTAATCTGCTACGTAGTTTATTTTTGGGTGTGTTTCAGCTCTTTATTTATTGTTTAAATTTTTTTGGTAGGGTGACGACAGTGATTTAGAATTTGAACTGGAAGCTTTTCCTGCTGTCAGTCGTGAAACTTCAGCAGAGGCTGCTGCTTGCGTTAAGGTGAAAAAGTTAATTGAAATACGAGAGCAACAGCTTTGTCAGCATGTTTTACTGAACACATTTGGATATAGCACTATTTGCTTGTACTGATTCTTGATTTTGATATTCTTGTATGCTATGCTTACTCGAACTGGAAAATTATCATAGTTTTAGAAACAAAAGGTTGAATTATAAATCAAATCTTTAGAAACAAAGGAGTCTACATACATTAAGCTTTTACACAAAGGAATTGTAAGCAAATTGGCAGAGCAAAAAACATAGTCCAGAAAGATTCTGACTCTCTATTATATTTGTTAAAAGTAAACTATTTTTGTAGGTTCCGGGAGGGAGCCTAAACCAGTCAAGTTTCTGAAGAACATCTCCAAATGAGTTCCAATTTTATAATATTCAGTCTTGTAACCAGGAATGTAAGAGGGTGTTTGGGATTTCTTTAAAAAAATGAGCTAAAAGCAACAATTGTTTTAGCTTAGAAAATAGACAGTTTGGATAAGAGCACTGATTTTAGAAAGTAGTTAATATGTTAGCTAGAAAGTGTTAATAAGCATTTTAATGTCAAAATGACCTAGAAGGAAATTTATCCTTTATCGCCTCTATTGGTTATAGCATCAACTCTTTGAACCGAAATTTAATTGAAAGTATTGTAAGACACGTGCAACATCAATTAGCTCGAGACTAATAGGTTTATCCTTAATGTTGAACATTCATAAATACTTATTATAGAAAATGTAAATTTACGATCTCTTCTACACTTTGCCACATGAAATTGTAATTTTTTTTTGTAAAATTAACTAAATCTTAAATAAATCAACATTCCTAAGCTAGTGAATTAATAAAAATAAATAAAAAATGAAACAAAGACATTAAGATAATTATCTACACTTAAGAAAACATAGTTAAAGTGCATGTTGTTAGTTGTATAGAAACATTATCATAAAAGAAGTGTGAATCACTCAATCTTCACCTTTCCCTTTTTGCTCCTTGCTCTATTTTTTCTTCATTTCTTTCCATTTTGTTCTTTTTCCTTTATTTTCTTTTCTTCTGTTTTGTCCCCTGTATCTTTTCTATATCTTCTGATTCCTTTTTCTACTTGATTTCTCGAGCTGTGCTGATTTGGGAATTGTGGTGCTGATGGTTGTGGGTGAAGGCCAATTTAGAAGTTGTTGGAATGCTGGATTAGGATAAGATGAAGAAGGGTTAATGGTAGCAAGAGAAATATAGGACCGCAGGAGAGAGTTAGTGGTTTACTGGTGGGGACAGTTTACGGGTTGTGGGTGAAGATGCGCAGGGGGTATACCTGCTCAGTGAGTCTTGACTGGGAGGGAAGAGGGACTGGTGGTAGGAATGGTTTTTCAATGTGCTGGAGTATTATATTTGAATTTCAGGAAATGTGTGAGTTCTATAGTAATTTGCCTTGTCAAACCTGCTGGCTTAGAAACCCCAGGGTGCTTTTTCAGGGCTTATTAACTCTTTTTACCCAATAACTTGCTGAGTTTTACGCAGAACATGGGCTATCAGCCAGTTTGACCTGCTCATTAGCAATCCAAATTGGCCTCTAAGTTGAATGTTTTTGCTTTTAGAAACTATTCAATGCACATTATGTAGGGAAAAACTTATTGACTTGTTTACTTAAATAGAAAAATTTACCTGTGGTTGAATCCGATTGCAATGTAAGCTTATTTTAGGATTCAACAATTGCTTTCTGCTAGCATCTATATACCTCAAAAAACTATAGCACGCTATTTATTTTCTTTTAGTTAGCTTACATATGCTAATTTTCAGTTGTATATTCACTGAAGAAGATTTTACCTTTTCCAGGTGTTAATTGCCTCCGGTACCTCAAATGATTCTCATCTCCATAACAGCTCAACCATTGAGGCTCCATTGACTATAAATATACCGAACCATGAGAAGTCCATAGCTCCTTCAGAGAGTTCACATCTTGCTAGTTGTATGCAGGGGACAAATATAACCATACCAGTTTCTGTACAAAAACAGCAATTGGCTACAGTAACATGTGCTGAAAAAAAGCGAACTAATGTGTCAACAGGCAGTAATTTGCCTCCCCGAAGAAAAAGAAAGCCTTGGTCTGAAGAAGAGGATATGGAACTCATTGCCGCTGTGCAAAAGTGTGGTGAACGGAATTGGGCTAATATTTTGAAAGGAGATTTTAAGGGTGATAGGAAACCGTCAGAGCTATCTCAGGTTCTTTTAGTTCCAGAATTATCTAGTCTCTAATCATATTGTCGAAAACCCCAGACCTTTCGGAAATAGCACAAAAGGTCCCTATTTGAAACTTTAGTGTGGAATACCCCACGCCGTCTTATTCCGTCAGTTCTATCGTTAAATCCCAATAAATAGGGGAAAAATAGAAAAATAGAAAGGGCAAATCCTACCCACCTATTAGACACGGTGCACAAACCCCCTACCTATTAGAATTGGCGAAAAAGGTCATTATCGTCTATTTTCTCAATAAAAATATTGAAAATGACGAATATACTCTCTTATTTAAATAAAACAAAAAGAAAAGAAGAAAAAATAAAAAAAAAACTAATTTCAACCGTAGTCCAAATTTTTTCAAATAAGTGCAAAAAAGTCCTAAATAAATAGTTAAAAACTTAAAATAAAAAATCCCCCTCCCCTTGAAAAAAAACAAATCCCCCATTCCATACTTCATCTTCTTCCCTCACAAAAAATAGAGAATAACTCACTGTTCTTCCTCAATTCTACCCCCAATCCCATTCAACTTCTTCTTCCTCTCACAAACTGATTGCAAAACTTGGTAGCCTATACCCAGTTTAAATAGTAGCAACTCATCCCTTCCCAGTAGCTCCCTCATCCTCATCCATGGTTGCTTCCTCCTACATCAATATGTTCCTGTTCCCACCCTAGTGTCTGAACCCATCTATAAATATGTTTAGTAGTTATTCTACACATGATGATAAAATAAGGATATTCCACGTACTGTTCAAGATAAAATAGTCTTCTTCAATTGTCTTCTTCAAGTCCCATAACCCAAATCAATTCCAGTAAACTTAAAATTAAATTATTTTACAATCTAAACTCTAATGTTATGAAAATCACCCAAGACCCAGTGTATAAAGAGGTGCTGTATCTGAATAAAAAAGCATATCTGGACGGGGCTTCGAATTTGGTGGTGATTAGTGGCTATCAACGATTTTTGTAGTATAGTGGCCGACTTGTGGTGTTGGTTTTGTGAGTAGGAGGTGGGGTGGGGTGGGAGAGGATGAGGGTGGAAGAAGGTCAACAAAATTGCATTCTGTTATATAAATTTGCCTTGGTGTGTAATTTATTTGGGATTTGTTTGCACTTATTTGAAAAAATTTGGGACTACAGTTGAAATTAGTTTTTTATTTTTTTATTTTATTTTATTTTATTTAAATAGGAGAGTATATTCGTCATTTCCAATCTTTTTATTGAAAAAATAGACGGTGAGGACCTTTTTCATCAATTCCAATAGGTGTTTTTTATTTTTGTTGCGCACCATGTCTAATAGGTGAGGGTTTTGCCCTTTCAATTTTATTTTATTTTTGTTTTTCCCCTATTTATTGGGATTTAAATGCAGAACTGATGGACTGGGATGGTAGGGGGGTTTTTTCGCACTAAAGGTTTCAAAAGGGTCCTTTTGTGCTATTTCCAAAAGAAACTGGTTTTTCGGCAGCATGTCCTATAGGTAGGTGTTTTTTGTGCTGTTTAGCCTTTTATTTGTTGGATCTTTCATTCATTTAGAATGAGTAAATGGGCCTAAGCAATAAATGGTATGCCATAGTTCTTCTAATTTAGCTTCCATTTGCAAAATTAATAAATTAGTTATAAATGATCAAACTTCATTTTCAACTACATTCCAATGGACCCACAAGTATATCCACCACTCATTTCTACCTATTTATAAATTAAACCTTTTATAAATTCTTTCCAAATGGAGGCTTAGATTGGAATAGGGTGGGATGGAGGTGATCAATTGTGGAGCGACCAATTCTGGGATTTGTTTTTATACATGATTTTCATTTGCACCCTTTTTAACAAGTGTGGCTTTTGATAGGCTCATTTATCCAGGAAGTGCCTTGTTTGGACTAGCTCATGAATAATGGAACTTCTATGTCAATCCCCAAAGGCATAAGAAACATGTATTGACATGCACAGAGAGATGAAGAGAGATAATTAGCTTTCAATAAATGCATGTGCATCTAGTTATTGGATAATGATGATGGCTGATGAACTGATTCCCATCCTCTTTGGGTATATAGAGCACCCTATTCTTTTTGTAAATGTAGTTCTTGCTTGTGCTGCCATTAGCAAGTTAATAAATATAATAAGCTTTAATTTTCAATGTTAAACACAGGTCCATAGATGATGAATTCACATGATTTGTGTTATCATTAGATCTATGCCATCTTGTATTGTTAAAGTTCTACCTCTATATGCATGGGTTAGGGTGTCTGGACTTTGTCCATGTTTTGCAGGTTCAATTCAATTTTTTATGTGAACTCTCGGCCATCCTGTTCTGTCAAGTAGAACTTGTGTTAATACTAATTTGCCAATGGGTTTTAGACTGGTTAAAATGAAAATAAAATAAATTTGTGCAGAGGTGGGCCACTATCAGGAAAAAACAAGGCAACTTGAAAGTGGGAACCAATTCTCAACTTTCTGAGACTCAGCTGGCCGCAGCTCACAGAGCAATGTCCCTTGCCCTTGATATGCCCTTGGGCGATAATATGAAGGCAGGAATAAGTACGGGTAATTCTCTCTATGGCTAACCTTATTTATGTAAGACAACCTTGGGGTTTTCTACTATTATGTAATTCTGGATGTGTTTCGAATGGGTGAAGTCTTGGATTATCAAAGAGGCCGGAAAAGAAAAAACTGTATGGCATTTTTGGATGCTGTAAACAGAACTAGAAATCATTAAGGAGTTAAATAAAGAATAGAGAGAGAAGGAAAAATGATGAAAACTTGGCATCATGCCTGGAACCCCATGCCATCCTACCAAGGGTTGAAGTTCAATAGCTCTCAATTTTCAGTAAATATTGACTTCCATATAGACTCTGAAGGACTCCTAATGTTTAGTAGATTCAAAATTCAAAATTTATTATTTAACTACGAAATTATAGTGAACATTTGGAAGAAAGGACATGACTTTACCCCCAAGGATAAATCCAATGCCGAAACTTGGAATTGCTGTAAAAATACAGATTTTTTACTACAAGTCCCCTGACCTAAAAATACTTCAGTTTTCAGATTTTGGGCTATCAAATAAGTCCAAAGAAGCTTGTATCCTCCCAAATAATTTTCACTTTATACATTCTTTTTCTCACTCCTTTATTGCCTGCATAACCTATATGTAGCTTGGAGATTGCTTTGAGTAGGAAATTAGACTGACACGGGGTCATCCTATTCTACTGACCATATTGATATATTGATGCTGGAACACTTTTCATTACTATTTAATGGTCTTATATTATTTGCAGGTGGTAAGTTGGCTGCATCTCTCCTCAAACAAAGTAGGTCTTATCTTTTATGCAAAATATCATTGAGATTCTTACGAACAAGTACATATATATTGAGTTGTTCTAATATGTTGTTTGGGTATCAATTAAGGATAGTTGGTCTTTTACTAATCTGTTGATATGGTTCAATTAATGAAGATGGAGTTCAACAACGCCCCTTGTTGTATTTGTCTTTTAGTCTTTTACCATCCACCCAAAAGCAGAATTCACATTCCGGTTTTGGTTCACATGCATGTTTTCTACCTAGAACTCATCAGTCTTGAACAATTTAAAAGCAAATTGGTGGAGTGTCTTCTTGTGTGATTGTTTTCCCAATTTGAATATGGTTGCTATAGCATATAAATTTCTCTCTCCGTACGTATTTTTTTTTCCATTTTCCATTTTTTTGCTCATGTCTTCATTGTTGATTAATGTCCCCCCCC
>CAIGRT010175658.1:0-13502 GCA_903798405.1 Fraxinus platypoda
AAATCTAGCATGCACAACATAATTGTAAAATTAAGTTCCTCATAAAATATTTGATTGACCACTACTAGGACACCGATGCATGCTTATGTGATATGTTTTGACACCGCGGGTGATACTTCTTTGTTGATTTCAAAGGTAGATAGGAGATTGGCCTTTGGTGATCATTGGAGGGTGGACCACTCGACTGTATCTGGGATACTCTGAGTAATGGCCTTGTCGGGTGAGATACTTCTTGGGTGATCATAGGGGCAGTTAGGGAATTGGCCTCTAGTGGTCACAAAAGGATGGTCCACACGTCAGTGTCGATGTCAGATTGGCCATTTGATTATTGATATTGATATTAATATTGTCCAGAGCTCTATATCCGGTGCATAATAGGTACGTCAAGCCCAATGAAAGATTTCAAATGAGATTATTTCGAGTCGACTTTGACGAATATCTGAGCATGATAGATCTTTGGCATAATGTTTAAAGTAAATGGCTTGGTGTCATATACTATTATCACTCATACTCATGACCTGCATGATTCTTGCTTACTGAGCATTGGCTTATGTAGTTCTTGCATTGTAGGTGAGAATGTAACTTCTTAGGAGCCATGGCTAGTTGTGGAGCTCTTACGGGATTCTGAAGTTTGATGTACTTGGATGACGACCTATAGGGTTATTTTGGTGGACTCCAGTTATATTATATTTTGGGGATCCTGTATGACTTTTGAAATGACATGTAAATACTTTTACAAGCTCAGGATAAATATATTGGACTATGGTTTTATGATCTTTGGTTTCGGATATACTTTTGGAGATGCTTTCATTTTATTAACACAAAAAAAAGTGTGGGTGAATTTTGATGTCTGGGTCAAGTCATCAATTGTATTCCTACGCTGGTTAGTATATTGTATGAATGGGGTGTGACACATGACAATCCATAATATATGCATTGTAGGTGCTCTGAAAGTGGCGGGACGCAGCTTCAAACTTTGAGATCTATTTTGGATCAACTAGTTTGATCCTAAATAAGCGATTTGATCCTAAACAAACAAAAATTATAGACATTAACCCCTCTTTAAAGTTACTTTATTACTCCCTTTACATTGTACATGTTAAAGTTTGACACAAATTCAATTGAATATTTATGGATTAGTTGAAATGGGCTTTGAATATGTCAAAATATGGATCAAGAAGTAATTTAGTCGCATTTTCGTTAACTGCACCAAGTTCTTACTCGAGTGCACAAAATACAGAGTGACGCCTCCATCGCTCGCTTCCCATCAGGGTGGCGTTCAAGCAACGGTGGCATTCGGCCTAGATCCGTTCCTCATTTTGACGTTTTTTTATGTGTCTTTCCATCTTTAGAACTATTGGTAGGGTATTATGTTTAATTTTTTTTCAATTTATTAATAAATGTAATATTTTAGTTCATTACATATAATTTTTAATTTAACAATTTTTGTAATAATATAATTTGTAATTGAATAAATCAAAATAAAATTTGGTATAAAATATGATGTAAAACCATTCCAATGGTATACACCAAATTTGGTATTTCTCATTGAAGATGGTCTAAGGACACTATCGTTTTTAGAAGATCGAGCATATCTTAATTTGTGCTTGATTTTAAGGTACAATTTTTAAAATTAAAAGTGTTAATGATAAATCCCAAAAGTAGCCCTATTTTCCTGCCCATGGTGAGTAAGAGAACAATCTTCCCACCTCTAACATAACGACGCCATGTCAACAGTGATTCTATTTTTTTGTTCATTGTTTGGTTATACCCCACCCCTACCTCCCCCCACACCCAATCCTACATTTTTTCTCATTCCCCCATCCTACCTTTTTACCCGCTCTTCCATTTTCACCCCTCACTTTACCATCTTTTTTACTTAATAATTAATCACCTATCACACTTCACCACCTTCCACATTTCACCACACACCACATTTCCCACAATTATATACCACAACAACAAGGTTTTTGCCTCTCAACCATTTCACAGTTTACAGAAACATTTTTCTCAAATCTAGTTTGTTTTTCATTGGTCGCCGAAAAATGATTGAAATATGGTAATATTTTCGATATAACTAGTTTATTTATTTTATTGGTATGTTTTTGTTTAGTTTTTTTACAAATATTTACTTGAAAGCAAATAATGGACTATTGAAAACTGCAAATTATTTATGTTAAGGATTTGCGTTCTTCGTTTTTTATTAATTGATTTGTCATCCACTGAAGGAATTGACCGAATCTCATTTTTTTCCAAAACTTGTTGTAGGGATGGATTTAGAAAGTGTTGACAATGTGTTTATTCCACAAGTTTTTCTTAATCAAATACTCAAAGTTGGGTAGGAATTTGAGTCGCATGAGGAGGCGCATAGTTTCTATAATCAGTATGCACAATAAGTGGGATTTAATACAAAAATAGCAAATAGTAAGAAGAAAAAGGAAATAAAAGAGACATACTAGAAATTATTTTGTGCTCAAAGGAAGGTAAAACAAATGATACTTACTAGAGAAACATAAAAATCATGTACATTTGGTTGGGGAAAGAAATTGCGCAAGTACACGAGTCGGATGCAACGCTAGATTATTAGTGATCAAACAACAAATCGGATAGGATTCGATTGTGAACAAATTTGTAGAGGAGGATAACCATGGTCTTACTACTCCTAGTAGAGTACATTTGTTGAGATCAGAACAGACAATATCAGCTACAAAGAAGAAACTTACACAACAGTTTGCAGAAGCCAATATACCAACATCCTACATTTGTGACTTATGGAGATAGATTTGGGCGGTCCTCCGTCGGTTGGCAATGTGGAGAGAGATATCAGGAACTGTGAAAGGAATATATGAACATAACAAAGTGTTTATGATGCAGATGATCTAATCGAGCATTTTACGTTTGAGAAAGAGAAACGCCCGAACCTATTTTTTGACTATGAGACTAACTTGGACATGAAGTTGGTTTTATATTTTGGGCTAATTTGGAGTCAAGAAGATTATATGCATACTTCAGCGATGTCGTTGTGTTTGATACAACCTAAAACACCAATAAGCACTCAATGATTTTTGCCCCATTTGTTGGAGTGAACCACCATGGCTAGACAATTATTTTTCGGTTGTGGGTTATTGAGTGATGAAATAGCTAAATCATTTATTGACGATAGCTACGAGCGGTCACTGATGCGACGACATGGGATGTTGTCATACAAGGCTTCTTTGCTAGTTGACGACGCTCGAAACACCTATATGTTGGACGAATTTGATAAGTTGCATATCAACCCGAAAGAAATCGACAATGGAGACAATGTTGTTAGGAACAACACTGGAAGCAAAAGTCAGTAGGAAAGCAAAGTTGTAGTTGATCCAAATGCCGTTAGAGCAAGAGGTGTACAAAGCGAGCAAAGGTAGCAGATAATGCCGTTCATGTGGTGGTCATGGTCATGATCATGATAAAAAAACATGTCCAAATTTACGAAACAAGTAATTATTTCATTTATGTATTCATTATTAATATGTTTTGAAACTCATATAATAATTTAACATTTTTATCAGGACGAATTTGATGGGCGAACCATATCATCCAAACTCTGATCACGAGCTTGTCAACTTTAGAGAAAATGTGCCCATACATGAATATTGTTGGTAACAATTATGACTTCTTTACAACTTCAATTATCTGTAATTTTGTTTAAATTTTCATGAAACAATTTTTGTGAAACGATGTAATATTGGGCAGAATCTATTTTAAATACACTTGACAAATCATGCATTCAAAAGCTTAATTTTTGGCTTTCTTATGGACACCACATTTTATTAATACGAAAAAAAGAGAATAATCAAATGGAAATTCGAACGAAAGTTTCAATAACAAGATAACAGAATGGTGAAAAATCCATATGAATCATTATCAACACAAGAAAACAGAAAGCACGAGTGACTTTCTTAGAGAAAATAACACAAAGAGTTGGAGTTCAATAATAATTTATATTAGAGGCATCAATAATTATCTAATATGGCCAACAAGGAGAAGGCTATTCAATCTATACTCTAAGTAGAGCACCCCATACTTGGCCACCATTATGAGGCCCTCTATATTTATGCTTGGTTACCTACCACTATGTGGCTCTCTACATTTATGTTAGGCTATCTACCACTATGAGGCCCTCTACATTTGTGCTAGGCCGTTTACTACTACGGGATCAATGTAGCACTTAACCCTAAAAATATCATTGAATTGGATGAGAACCGATTAGTAGTTATAATAGACACAACCAACCGCTAGATAGGTGGAGGTCCTCCACTTAAGATGTGGGGGTAGTGGGATGCGCTAGGTAGGACACGTGTCGCGATAACCGTTCGACAATTATATGGCTTCAGACACCTAGAAAATACTCCTAAGGCAAGACAAATATGAATCTTGAGATTTTGGCTATCTGAATATGCATTCGATCTTTTCTTCCTAAGATTACGTTCTTGAATCCTTCACTAATTCTCACGTCGGAGGTAAAACAGGGGAAAAAGCCCCAACTTCATTTCGTAGGTAGCATTTGTTCATCGGACTAGCAGAATCACCTTGCACCGCTAGGGGGCACGGAGGCTTGTTTCATAACCATTTCATTGGTGCCGTCTTTAGGAAACCATTGAACAGAGAAGCTATGTCAAGTAGACGGACTGTGAGTGAAATGTGCATGGTTGGAAATACAGTAGAGATGGAGTCGGGGTCTGTTGCAAGGGGTCATGACCTGCCGTCTTCATTGCAATATAATGTAGAGCCAATTCTGTATTTTGAAAACTCAGTTGGCATCCATGATGACCCTTCTACAAAGTCAATCGCAAATAGCTACAATCCTACTACAGAACCTACCGGAGGTCATACGCGAAAAATTGCCTCCAGTGGCACAAGTGGTTGTCCAACCTGTTATTCAACTAGCAATAGGAGACTTGGGGGCTATAGGGGTTGTAGCTCCGTAGTTTCTTTGACCCATGGTAGACTTGGAACAAAAGATAGAGGACATGATGGCCCAGAAGATATATGCGCAAGCAAGTGGTTTTGGAAGAAGACCCATTTGCCCCCAAGATCATGGCGGTCCATTTACCGAAAGGCTTCAAATAGCCGATGATAGATGCATACGACGAAGTTACAGATCTACTTGACCACTTTCGAAATTTTGTTGATTTAATAAGACTCTATGCAGCACTGGATACAGTGATGTGCCGGACTTTTCCCCCGACACTCAAGAGAGAGGCCAGAGATTGGGTGGCCACTTTGGCACCTTGATCTATAAAAACATTTGATGAGATCTCTAGGAGTTTTGTGGCTTACTTCTTGAGTAGCAAGAGGAAGAGAAAGACGACCATTGAATTGATTCAGGTTATACAAGAGAAAGTGAATCTTTGCAGGAATACTTGGCTAGGTTCAGTCGGGCGACACTTGGTATAAAGGACCTTCAAATGTCAGCAGTGGTAACATTGTTGATGAATGGAAAGCGGAACCGAGCATTTAAGATGTCACTATCCAAAAACTCTCTGAAATCAATGCATGACCTACCAAAAAAGGTGACAAGTATGTTCACACAGAGGAATCAGAGAAGGTCACGAAAAACCTCAAGGAAGGATGGCGGGCAAAAAGTCACAAGCAAAAGTCAAGTGATGAGCGAAAACCCACAGACAAAGGCAAGCTGAAGAACGAGCACATGAACAAGGTGTAGGCTCAAGATTTGTCCATATGGCAGAGGCGAGAGGAGGTCAAGGTCTTCACTTCTTTAAATACTCCACGTGTAAAGGTGTTGATGGAAATACGAGATATAAAAGAGCTTGACTGGACAAAACCAATAGCAGCGTCCGCTAGTAAGAGAGACAAGAGTAGTTATTGCCACTTCCATAGGGACCATGGGCATAAAACAAAGGAATGTATCCATTTGAAGGAGGAGATCAAACGTTTCTTAAAGAGAAAGCTCCCAACTAAGTACGTAAAGAATGATCGAGGCAAGCAAATGGTTGACAATCGCCTACCACCCAGGGCCGATGTAGTAAACGTGATAATTGGAGAGATCGCATCAGGTGGGGATTCAATGCTCCCACAGTTGGGGTTAACTCCATTCAGGAGGAGGTAAGGTTCGATCAAAGTATCACTTTTAGTGAGTCAGATTTAATTGGCGTGGCAACCTCCTACAACTATACTTTTGTGATCGTCGTTGACATAATGAATTATAATGTCAATAGGGTGTTGATCGACAGTTGTAGCACAGTAAATGTCCTTAATTAGGAAGCATTTGTGGAATTGAAATTTTTTTCGAAAAGATTGAAAGTAGTATCCAACCCCTCCAAGGATTTAAAGGGGCTACTGTCATACTAGAAGGAGCTGTGGAGCTCCCAGTGACATTGGATACTTATCCTGCAAGTGTGGTGATCTTGACAAACTTTCTGGTTATCAAGGCCCCCATGGCATATAATGCAATATATGGTAGACCTTTACTAAATGCTACTGGTACCATTCCTTCCATTTATCATCAGGTTATGAAATTCCCAACCAGTCGTTGTGTTGGGTGAGAGAGGGGCAACCAACAATCTTTGAAAAAGTGTTATGTTGACATTATACAAGCTAAGGGATCTTTATCAATTATGATGTTGGATCTCGAGTCTCCAAGGGGACGAATCTAGCGCCTCAACAAGATGAAAAAAATCTCGACGGCAGAAGGACGTAAATTTAGCATTGGGGCAGACTTGAAGTTAGAAGAAAGAGAAGAATTAATGAAGTGTTTATCTTGCGATTTGGACATTTTTGCATGGTGATTTTTAAGGGATTGACCCATCAATCACTCAACATTGTATTGGTGTTTCACCGGGAGCTAAGCTTGTAAAGAAGAAGAAAAAAAACCTTGCCCCGAAATGGCAAACACGACGAAGGCAGAAGTTCAAAAACTGCTGCATGCAGGTTTTATTAAGGAAGTGAAATATCCCGAACGATTGACGAATGTCATCCTTGTGAAAAATAGAATGGAAAATGGTGCATGTGCTTAGATTACACTATGTTGAACAAAGTGTGTTCGAAAGACTCGTACCTTCTACCTAGAATAGATCACTTGGTGGATGCCACATCTGGTCACGAACGATTAAGTTTTTTGGATGCCTTTTCTGGTTACCATCAGAATTCCATGGACGAGTAGGACTAGGAGAAAACCTTTTTTATAATTAATTGTAGGATAAACTATTATACGGCTATGCCACTTGATTTGAAAAATGCAAGAGCAACCTATCAGAGAGTGGTGAATAAGGTCTTCCGAGACTTGGCTGGGAAAGTTATTGAAGCATACGTAGATGACATGGCCGTCAAGAATACCAAGGCCAATGACCATGTGATCGATTTACAGAAAGTGTTCGATGTCGCCCGACAAAATGGATTGAAATTCAATCTCGAAAAGTGTATCTTTGGTACAACAGGTGGAATTTTCTTGGGTTTTATGACAACATAAAGAGGCATTGAAGCAAACCCAGATAAGATTCGAGCTATTCTAGAAGTGAAAAGCAATGAGAATAGGAAGGACGTCTAAAGGCTAATAGATTGGGTAGCGGCGTTGAATCATTTCATGAGTTGAGCAGGAGATAAGTGCTACCACTTTTTCAAGGCAATTGGGGGCTCTACCAACTTTGAATGGACCAAGGAGTGTGACGAGTCTCTTGAATCCTTGAAGTAGTCACTACAGTAGCCACTAATCTTTACTAGGCCGTAAGCAGTGGATGTCCTATGTCTATATTTAGTAGTATCAAAGCATGCGGTCAGTGCGGTACTGGTGAAGGAATTTTCAAAGGTACATAAGCCGAACTATTATGCCAGCTAAGTGTTGAGAGGCGCGGAAACACCAAATAGCCTCGCAGAGCAACGGGTGTTTGCATTAATTGTGGCAGTCAAAAGTTAAGGCCATACTTTCAGTCTCACACAGCACGAGTCATGATTAATCGGCATGTCAAGAAGATTTTACATCGACTTGAAACTTCTTGGAGGATGTTAAAGTGGGCAGTTGAGCTAAGTGAATTTGACATCGAGTTTAAGCCAAGAACGGCTATCAAGGCCCAAGCATTAGCGAATTTTATCATTGAGCTTACAGCTTTGCCTAACTATCTCTTGCGACAGGAAGCGGTTGGGAATATCTTTGTGGATAGGTCTTCACACTGTGAAGGATTCAGAGCAGTCATCGTTATGATAGGGCCGAAATCTGAAGAGTTGGAATATTCTTTGCGCTTCGAGTTCTCGACAACAAATAATGATGCTGAGTATGAGGCAGTAATCACGGGCATGGCTTGGTAGCTAGACTTGGGGTGTCATCAGTAGAAATTTACAGTGACTTTCAGTTGATAGTTGGACAAGTGACGGGGGAATTTGAAGCAAGGGATGGTAAAATGGTAGCTTATTTGATGAAAGTTAGGGACCTGCAAAGAGGATTTGCAAGTTTCAAGATAACCAAAGTTCCCTAAAAGACAATGAATGAGCCGACGCTTTATATAAGCTTGTGTCCGCAAACCCGAAAAATGTGCCTAGCACGACCAATGTACAAATCCTACGACAGCCGAGCATTATGCACACAGTTCACACAGCGAACATCGAACAGGAGAAAAGTTGGATGGACCCATTAATCGATTATCTTATGGAAGATAAATTGCCAGAAGATGTATCTGAGGCAAGAAGATTGAAAATTCGAGCAGCCTTATTCACAATAATCGATGGACAACTCTACAAATGAGGATTTACCATGCCGTACTTAAGGTGCTTGCGCCCAACTGAAGCACATGAGGTGCTATTCGAGATACATGTAGAAATTTGTGGCAATCATCAAGGGACGACTACCCTTGCATTCAAGCACTGCGACATGGGCACTATTGGACCACGATGAAGAATGATGCCAAATAGTTGGTAAGAAAGTATGATGCACGTCATGGTTATGGGAATTTGATTCATATTCCAGTCGAGCTACAGTCAGCTATTTTGGCATATGACCTTTCTTTCAATGAAGATGGATATTCCATGGCTCTTGCCTGTGGCCAAAGGACAGAGAAAGTTCTTGCTATTAGCTGTTGATTATTTTACTAAATGGGTCGAGGCGGAATCTTTGGCCACAATCACGATGACTAAAGTACAGAGTTTCATTTAGAAAAATATTATATACAGAGTTTGGCATATCGGGAGTCCTCATTACCGACAATGGCAGAAAGTTCGACAATCATGGCTTTAAGGCCTTCTATATAAGTCATTACATAGATCACAGACTCACTTCCGTTGCTCAACCCCAGTGTAATGGGCAGGCGAAAGTAACAAACTGATCGATATTACGAAATTTAAAGATGAGATTGGAAAAGGAAAATGGGCTTTGGGTATACGAATTGCCTAATGTGTTGTGGGCGTATTACTCGACCCCATGAGAACCAACGGGAGAAACACCTTTCAAGTTATCTTTCAGAATGGAAGCCGTTGTCCCCGTGGAAATCCTAAGTAAAACTAGCAGGATGAAAGTCAAGCAGCTAGACATTGCGGCTACTAGCGTGGAGCTCGACCTACTTGAGGGGGTGCGAAAAAAATCAGCTGCCAGGATGGCAGCTTACAAGCGAAGGGCCTCTGAATACTCTAATCGAAGGGTGAAACCAAGAGTTTTTCAGTCGAAAGATCTCATATTAAGGGAGGCAGAAGTAGCGGGGCACCCTCCGTCCAAGCTTGGGCCAAATTGGGAAGGATCATAAGAGGTGATTCATAGCCTTGGAAATCGGGCTTATAGTCTAAAGGACTTGACAGGAAAATCACTGGGCAAGCCATGGAACACCGAGCATCTCAGGAAGTACTATCATAGCCAGGGATTTCAAATCATATGGTGTCCATTGTAAATATAGTCATTAGGGTGTTTTATGAGTTTTCCTAGTGTAGTGTTTAATATTTTTTGTAATTATAGTCATTAGGATTTTATTAGTTTCCTTAATGTAATGCCTTGCACAATCTATTGTAATCGTTTAATGAGAGGCTTAAATGGCTGCAGATGATGATGGCGCTAAGGAAAGGTCAGCTAGTTTGGACGTCCCGAAGTACCTATTGAGTCTCTAAATCAAGGCAAGTTAAATGTCAGTCTGGTGGTGAGTTTTCAAAATCGAAAAATGGTTAAAAGCTAAAAATCACTATATCTCGTACTCTACAATCCTAAATCGCTTGACACATAGCTGTGAGCAACGAAGCCAAAAAATTGGTTAGCTCAAAATCGCTCTATGGTCTGATGGTGAGTTTTAGAAGCTAAAAAATGGTTAAAGCGCAAAATTACTAGACTTTGTACTCTACAATCCTAAATTGTTTGACACATAGTGGTAAGCAACAAAATAAAAAAGGGAGGGGTCGGTTGGCTAGAAATCCCTCTACGATCAGATAAAGAGCCTTCAAAATCAAAAGTTGGTTAAGGCCCTAGTTCGCTATACCCCGCTCTATACAATTCAACATATCTCAAGGAACTCTAGAATTCAAAGCAGCCCAAGGAGTTTCACAATTCAACATAATTCGAAGGGTAGGGTGGTGAGCAACGAAGCCAAAAAATTGGTTAATGATCGAAAATTGAAATATGAGAATCTAAATCGCTACCCGGGCCTATGGTCGACCTGTGCGTGTCAACCGCATAACAATCGACCAACACCTGTCTATCAAATGATGATCGATGATTGACGGTTGGCCGTTATGTAGTTGGTATACCTCCACTGGTTGTTGCACTCGCTAACCACTACTCGATTGAATTAGAAGAGTTGTGCAGGGATAGGCAAATTAACTTTCGCACATTGGCAAGTGACGCCTACACTATAAGATAAAAACTAAAAAACTAAAAAACTAGGCAACAATAATATTTCATAAGAATGCGTTCATATTCAAAATAAAGTGTGATTGTTTGTCCACACCCCAAACTAGAAGAAATCACTAGAAAATTTAAAGATAAAAATGAATAACAGTAGAAAGTGCTGAAAGATCTACAACAAAAGACTATGTCAACCCCGAATGTGAAGTCCTTTCGCTCTCACTTCGTGATGTGCACCCGAATGTCTTGGATTGAGGGGCTCCACTCTCTCTCTTTGCCCTATGCCAGAAACCTATCGAAACCTGAAGAATTGATCGAAGGGTGCTTAGCAAATATCCACTCCTTGGTCAATTTGATGGACGCCGCCATCGAATTGATAACCTGTATAATACTAAAAACTATCACACCAAAAAGTACCCGGAATAACAATACTCATATATCGATTAATACCGATGTACATGACAAAGCTATTCAATTATGTAATTCTGAAATCCTGTAATTCTAGTCATACGCGCGTAAAGCTGCTCGAATGCTATTATCTGGTCATACACTATGAAAATACATTCACAGTAGTGCAGAGCCGGTAAAATCACCATAATGTTCATACACTGTGGAAATACATTCACACCAATGTAAAGCGGGTAATATCACCTAGGTACTTTTTGATGGTTTTAAAAATAACCGTAGATACGTTGAAACATGCTAATATAACATGTAAACGAAAAAGATATTTTGAAAATCATGATGTCAATTCAACTATAAGAAATATGTAACTTTCTGACATAATATAAATTTAATAAATAATTATTTCTGAAAAATAAGTTTTTCCACTCACTTAAGACAAGTTACAGGCTATGAAAGTCGTTAAACTCTTTCAATCATTTCATCACCACTTGAAATATGATTCAAAATAACCAATTTAAGTAATTACTATCATACTAAATAGCTCTGAATATAATAACTGAATACTAAAACTTGATTTCTCGGTACTTGAATAAATTCCCCAAATTTTCCTTAATCAATTGGAGCTAATTCTACTTTCTAATATTTTCACCAATATTTACGATATCCAAATTTACCTTTGTCCTAATCATAGAAATAATCACACCTTCCAATCTAGTGTAAACTAACAACCAACAACCCAACCAATTTAACTTTCATCTTGTTCCACAAATTCATGCTTTCATGTGAGTAATTCCATCAACATAACATTTCCACAAACTATCTTTACTCAAAAATCCAATTAAAAATTCTAGGGTTTGCTAGAATTTCTTACCTTACGCAATTAGCATAACAAATCAAGAAGGTTGGCTTAAAACTATACTTCTTCCACTAAATCTGAAAATTACACCAACCAATTAAAACCCTCGATATTTAATATAAATTATACCATAAAACATTTACAGAAATACCTCTTTAAGAAAAAAGAAATTGAACTCAAACTTGAAGACGTTGGCACATAATTCCTTCATTCGTTCCTTTTTTCCCCTTTTCTTTCTTCTTTTCTTTCTCCTTTTTCTTCCTTTCTTTTTACGGTTTTCTGCCTCTGTACCGCTCCTCAGCTTCTGTGTGTGTATAGAAAATGAAGAATAGTTTAAATAGCCAAGTTAGTGAAGCACTAACTCAAATTTTGCTAAGAAAGTCTCTCATCTTCCATTTAATATAACATTTAGTCATTTAACTTCCAATAATAGATAAGTACATCCCCAACTTTAAATTGAATCTGAAAGTTTTAAATTATTTAAACCCACGTGCAGAATTACACAATTAAAAGCAATAAGTAACTTTTTAATTGTTTCTAAATGATTAGATCAAACAAGTCCATTTATCCTAACTTTGAATACCACAATCAACAGTTAAAGCAGTAAAGAACAACAAAGATGATCATAGAGAAATCCCAACTGGGTAAAAACTCCGGGCACTTTACCAGTCAATAATTCACTATAAATCGAAGCAAACTTACTGTACGGTCCAAACTCGTCTACCCCGTAGAACTTCCGACTTCAATTCTTGCAGTCTCCCTTGATCCTATTGGAGGTGTGCTCCTTCAAAACAAATCTCGACTCCTAGTTTATACCTTAGCCCTCCTGGAATACGTGCTCCTAATGCCAGATATCGACTCTGGTACCTCACCTTAGTCCTCTGAATTTGTGCTTCTGCAACAACTCCCGATCCTTGGTATCGATTTATCTCCGGTGGATTAAATGGTTTGGTGTTTGATCAAAAGATTTTGTGTGTTTTGATATGTGGTTTAATATGAAACAACATGACTAAATCAACAAATCAAAGTTTGGATGAAATTATGGCTCAAATAATTTGGTGGTTTAATCTTTGAATCAATGAATGTGTTTTGGATTTTCATATGAATGATCTATATGAAAAATATGATTCAACGCACTTTTGGACGTTCATAGGTTAGGATTGTCAATTGTAAAATAAACTCAAGAAAATAATTTATTCCATATAAGTCCATATTTGACTTTGATTTTGACTAGTCGAACATTTGACTTTGAATAAGAAATCTTGAATTTTGACTAATATAAAATGGGGTGTAACACATATCCTCAAGATTGTGAGTTACGATTTTCTGAAGTTGTCTCTCTATATAAAGTTTTAGAATCGGTTCTTTGTATTTAAAATGATGTCCCGAAGTCTGCACTTCATTCATTTGCATGAAACTAGTTGCATATGA
>CAIGRT010175669.1:0-12936 GCA_903798405.1 Fraxinus platypoda
CAACCTTAAATTTAATCCATTTAAAACTCTCCATTATAGCAATTATAAAATAAACCCCAAGAAATTAAGTATTCCAATTAAGTCCTTATTGACCTCGACCTTGACAATTCAACCATTGACTTTGACTAATTAAAATGGGTTTGTAACAATGCCCATTTGGTCAGTTTGACAGCATGAAAAGTGTTCATCACCTTTTTCACTAGACGTAGCAACAATTTATTTTTTAACAACACCTCTATCCAAACATGTAGCTGCTTTATATATCTTGTCAGGTCCATCTTCTTCTCCTTTTTAATTTTTAAGCTAGCCTAGTGGCTCTTTAGTGTCATAGTTGTTATTCAAAAGCTAACTGGGGTTCTGGGAGGTTTGATTATTGAATTGTTTCAGATTGCTGATTCTACGGGTATTTCTAACACAAGTTGATCTTATTTATACTTATTTTCCTTCTTCGACTAAATTCATGTATTTGTTTATTTGGTATACCATCATGTAAGCTCTAATTGAATAGAGATAATTATCTTTTATAGGAAGACTTTGAGAATTTTTGGTCTGAATGCCCATGGGAAGAAGATATGAGATATGCAAAAGCTGTTTGTGATCAGGTTATGCGTTCTCCTTCTTAAATTATGCATTTTCTTTTCTTTTGAGCTCAACCTAAAATGATTTGAGAATCTACCTTGAAATTTCTATTTGGGCTAAATTTCCTTCGAATAGTAAGGAAAGATTGCATGATCAATATTTCGACTGTCCCCTCCCATCAATCATAATTTTGAAATACTGAACTGCTACCCAATAGTTTTCTTCCATAATTAAGATATAAAGACACAACCAACTTAGCAATTGTCAAAGATACTAAATGACCTATGAGTATGGTCTTTTCATGACAATATTTATTTTAAAATCCCAGTGACTGGACTATAGGAATGATGCAATGGTTTATGCCTAATGTAATTGAATAAGTTCAATATTTATTCTATGTCAAAATGAATGTTGAGGTTAGTTCTTTGTTGTCAATGCACTAAGAAACAATCTACCTTATCTTGGTGAGAGGCATCTCAACTAAAAGATCTGTATTTCGTTAAGAAAAAAGTTCGGTTGTTTAACCTAGTCAGATGTTAGTTTAAGATACATCTTATTTCAGGTTGATGTCCCTTTGGAAGTTGTGCATTTGACAGATGAATACTGGACTAATGTGGTATGTTTCTTTTTTTCCCCTTCCAAATCTCAGTTATGCATCTTCCTTAAATGCTGTCAAATCAACATGTTTTAATTCTCTACATTCTCACATTTTTGCACTTTCTTGAGTTAAGATAATTTGTGCTAGTTATGCCATTTTTGTAGAACTCTTTCTATATTTTGGCAGTAAATTCTACTCTTTGTTACAATTACTTGGCCTGTGCATATCATAATTCTTGGGTCTGCCATTGTTGGTGCGGGGTCATTACTACTGCTTTAAGTTTTCAAAAGAATCAAAACCCTTATTTTTCTTGATATTTTCATAATTGTAGCCATTTACTCGCCACCTAAACTGCGGTTATGTGCTGCTCCTTTCCTTAGAAGACAGGTCATTCATTGTTGTATACAGGAGGCCAGGGTTTGGTCCCTACCTACTTCAACTAATCAAATTCACTTTTGTTCTTTTACATTTTATTTGATTTTACTTCCAACACCACCACTTGCATCCCTCCTCACTGCCTTTCGAAAGGATAATATTGTTTTCTAAGCAGACAGGTATTATTTGGTCTACGTTTCAGGTGTCATATATCATTGATGAGTATCGACATGGCCGAACCCCAAATCCTGATGTCCTTTGCAATACAAGAATAAAGTTTGGTCTGTGATTTAAATCATAAGAAAGATGTTCTCTTCAGGTGTATTATTTAAATCATAGAAGGTTAATTGTCTTTTTTCTCCTTAATATTTTTTTTCCATCCCACTATAGGTGCATTTATGGATGCCGTAGGTGGTATAAAATTTGACTTCGTTGCCTCTGGACATTATGCAAGGGTTGTTCACGGGGATGAGAATCAAAAAGACGAGCTTTCTATTTTGGAACTGTCAAAAGATACAGTACGTATGTGATAGTAGTACATACCTATCTGTCTATGCGTTGCAGCCATAGGATTCTTGCTTTGATTTTCTTAATGATACCTGCATGCTCTTGTATCTGCACTTTTCTTGTTTCAGGTTAAGGATCAAACATACTTCCTTTCTCATCTCTCACAATCCCAGCTTAAACGGCTTATCTTCCCTCTTGGATGCATTCCGAAGGTTAGGTGGGAATATTCATTGATTTCTGTACACTTGTTGACGTGCTTCTATTTTTTCTTTATAGCCTTTTTCATAGAAAATTTACAATTTTTGAAATACTGTATCTTTGCGACTGACACATTACAGTTAATTTGCATGAATCCTTCATTCTTAATAATTTCCCTGTGCACACGTGCAGGAAGAAGTCCGCAGGCTGGCCCAAATATTTGATTTACCAAACCAAGACAGAAAGGATTCTCAAGGAATATGCTTTCTGGGCAAGGTATAGTTTGCCATCAGATATATATATATATATATAAAGAAAGGATTCTCCAGGAATATGCTTTCTGGGCAAGGTATAGTTTGCCATCAGATATATATATATATATATATATATATATATATATATATATATATATACTTACTGTAACTTTTGATTTACTTGAAGTAAATGATTGACTAATTGTAGCTCAAATTTCGGTCTAATTTCAGTCATTCAGGTTCTTAAAAAATTGCATTTATTCTGAAAGAGAAATTTCAATCCTGGTTTTTCTGGAGGGGTTTATTCTAAATTTGTGTGATCTAAATTTGAATGTACATATGGGTTGCAGATAAAGTTTAGTGAATTTGTTGCAAGACACATTGGGGAGGCAGAAGGTATAATTTTGGAAGCTGAGACTGGAGATTTTCTCGGAAAACATCGAGGTTTTTGGTTTTATACAATTGGCCAACGTCAAGGATTACGTCTTCCTGGGGGTCCTTGGTATGACTCTCCCATGATATCTTACTAGCATGTATCACGAGTATTTTAGCTCCTCTTATCATCTTTATGCAATGCCCCCTTGGCAATGACATCTGTTTGAGTCACGCAAGGAAAAAATAAAATAAACTGCTCAAATGGCTTTTTGACCCAAATCACGTTAAATCCTATTTTTCGTACATTAAAGCTGTAATAAAATTTTTTTGGTCCATATCTTTAAATTGTCATGCTGTGGTGCTGACCGTCATATTTATCAAGTTTGTATCAATATCTTCCATTTTTCAAGTCTATCTAAAAATTTCATACTTTCTGCTCTTAGATAGGCTCTCTAATCTTTGAAGATTTCCAAATGTTTACCTGAAATGTATTTTATGCAGGTATGTTGTAGAGAAAGATGTTAAAAACAATGTAGTCTTTGTATCAAGAAACTATTTCTCAGTTGACAAAAGAAGGCGTTTATTCCGTGTTGGATCCTTAAAATGGCTTAGTGGGTCACCTCCAAGCCAGATAAATCAACTTCAATGCAAGGTATTAAGTTCAATCCTTAGTACATTCACTGTCTGGTTTATCTCAGACCACAATGCTGTCATTTCCCTTGCATAGAGAAACCATCTCTTACACTTCAGACAATATTTCGTATTTCGCTAACTGAAAAAGTATCATTCTTGGCCAGATTCATCTTCTTCTGTTATCTTCGAAGAGGGCCCATTGGTTGTAGTTGCTCTGTTGACTCTCTTTCTTGGGTTTTTAGAATTGATTGTTATTTATCTCCACTTATGTGAATGGAAGTCTTTTCTAGTTAAGAGAATTTTGTCATGGTGTAATAATATATCAATTGATGATTTGTTGCGCTCAAGGTCCATGTTGAGATTGCTAAATGCTTGTAAACACCTTTTTTGTTATGATGCTCGAGAGCAGAACTTCAAGTTGTTAATGCAACATGGTTACTGAATTTCTTGCGTATTTCAGGTTCGACATGGCCCGGGTTTTTATGATTGCAGTTTGGAAATGGAAGTTGATGGAGATGGCCATGAAATTGCAGTTGTCAAACTATCTGAAGATGATCAAGGTCTGGCAGCTGGGCAGTTTGCCGCCTTCTACCAGGACAGGACGTGCATTGGATCTGGTGTGATCTTGGAGTCATGGGATGACCAAGGGTTTCCTGTTTGTTCGAGGGCTCTTGAGATTGCGAATATGGAAGATAAATCAAAGCTCGGAAATCCAGTCAAGATAAAGGTAAAACCAGAGATCTGTCACGAAGTGTCTGATCACAGAGAACGTGTCAACCTTAATTGAAAATCACTGCCTCTGATAAAAGAGTGATACCCAAAATGAAGGAAAATGTACGGCTTCTAGACATATAGTTATAGGTGTTCAATGTTACACATCTGGCTCGTGAAAAGTTTATGAAGCTCAATTGGTGGGGTTATAAAAACTCATGCCACCGACACCTGAAGATGGTCGACCAGAAACTGCATTTTGTTGGATTAAGAAAGTTTTGCTAGTGAGTAATTGGGAGTGTGCAGATCCAGACAACGTTGAGTGTACAAACAGCTGCTTGTCTTGGCCTGGTCAGGTCAGGTTGTAGATCTATGGTTGGCATATAAACTGATTTTACCTTTGTATGTCTAGTCTAGTATTCTTTTTCAGTTGCCAGTTAAAAGAAAACTCTAGGGACACACCAAATTTGTTCCCATGAGACAGTAATAAAAAACTAATTGTTTACTTAAAGTAATTATAGTTTTTCTTTAAACTTAGCCAAACATTCTTGTGACTATCTATATAACAACTTATTTTGTTATGTGTTCTTCATTGTTTGTACAATTTCCCAATATCAGATTGGGTGGGATTTCTAAGGTTCCAAATGATCTTATGATCCTATCAAGCAATCACGTTCACATGATTGGCCTTTTTGCAGCTTGGATATCTGGTTCTTGTTTTGGCAGCCATTAGTCTCTTTCAGTTGCTTTTGATGGAGGCGTCGGGTCTTTTGAATTCGACCTTGGTACCTAAGAAAAAGGCAGTTTGAGGGCTTTGGTTACAAACTGTGCTTCTAATCTACTCTCACCTTAAGATTCAGTTTGTCTTCACATTGCATTAAATATTGCAAGCTTCTTTACATCTGATGCTGCATGTGTATTTCCTGTGGTCTGTATTGAATTGAATTATTTGAATTGCAAGCTTCTTTATATCTACTCTCCTCTTATGTTCATTTTTTGTTTATTTGCACTCAAGGATATAATAGTTTTCTTGAATACACCAGGTAAAAAATGGAAGGTCGAATTTGTTATATTGTCACCACATTTTTTAATTGAATTCACACTACAATTTTTGTTAATTGCACCACATTGATTGCAATGAAAGTTCTCAATTTTGCTCATTTTTGTTGTAATATCTCCACTTTTTCCGTCACATTTTTATTTTCGAACTTCAATCAATTAAAAATATCTGGTCATTTATAACTATTTTCGTCCAAATATTATGTTAACATGGAGAGTTATTTTGTAGATTTGTGTTTATTTTGCTTATTTAAAAATACAAAGAGCAATTATAACATGGCGTAGTTAATTATAATTGGTGTGAATACATTCATCCTATCTATAAATATGAGGAAAATAAATCTTCTGTGTCATTTTAATGGACGAAAATCGTTATTTGAGACAGGATATGTTAAATAATGAAATTTTGAGAATAAGAATGTGAAGAAAATATAAAAACGTAAAATAATGAGCAGAAGTTAAAAACCCTATAGAATAGTTAAAAAGTGACTGAAGCAAAAGAAAAATATGATAACAATTCGACTCTATGCTGTATAGCTAAGTCCATGTTTGACAACCATTAATTTTGGAAAACAAAGTTTCGAATGGTGTTGTTTAAGATAATGTGTAGTTAAAAAATAAGAAGAATTTTTTGGATTTGCCTGTAGAATATTTTATTGTATGAGTGTAATTGAAAATGAGTGTAGAAAAAAGAGTTTAAAAATAATAATTGTCAAACATGGGATAAATGTTTAGGAAAAAATAGGATTACAAATACATGAGATCGTGTGACTTTTAATCATGGTATATTTTATAGTTCTTGTTTGATTTAGATAAAAAAAAAATATTTTTTAATAGATTTTAATAAAATTTGATGGAACATGTGATTGAAAAATTGTGGATTCACAATTGAGGTGGGGTTTTTGTTAGATGCATATAAGAGTACAATATTATTGTGAACACATTCACGATTATTGACATATTATTCATATATTTCGTCAAACTCATTGCTCATCTTCATTATAATCTGAGTATAATTTTTACAGACGTACCCCATTAGAATAAGATGATGATATAATATTTTGAATCTTGCTATATGTACATCAAGATTCACGTAATAAATTATATAATACCACTTAATATTCTAACATTTTTTCAATTTAGAACACGATCAATTTTTTCATTAAATCTTTTCCCACCACATCATTTTCGATAATCACTTCTATATATATTTTTTATGTACAATTTGCAAAATCTTAATATTTTTATTGACGAAGTTTGAGCTTTTTTTCAATTTTTACATTGATTTGATGTTAATTATTGGCGAACGTGATTGCAAAATACAGAAATTTTCTCGATGATTTGTGGATAATAATACTCAGCAACTCTGAGTTTGACACGTGGAACACTTTGATTTACTGTCCAGTGGGCTTACAAACACCAGCACCACAGATACTCCAAAATCTTGCCGACTGTCAGACGGACTTCTCTAGGCCAAACAAAACCCCACCTGTCCCTTTCCAGAAGCCGTATATTCCAATTCCCATCTCCACCGTCGATGATCATAATCTTACGGACGATATTCACTTGGAAAAAATTCACTATTACTCCCTTACCTATTTCTTGAGTGTATATTTGAACCTCAAAACTTTAGAATATGTCAGATTACTCCTAAACCTTGCATTATAGTAGCACAAAATCACCAATGACAAAATTTTTACTAAATTTTTAGGTGACTGTCTCGTGTCTAATTTTATGAAGCTACATTCATTTTCAAATTCGGAGTGATGACTAAAAATTTAATGTGAGAAATGTTTTTTGAAGGAACGATTTTTCACCTTTTTACGGTTTTTACAATTATAAAAAGAGTTAAGAACAACTTTCTATTTTTACCATTGTCATCATCAGACATGATGAGACCAATCTATTCAATTGAAAATTAATAAAGTTATTAAGCAAAAATCGAAAATTCAGAATTTGTTAAGAGCTTGTTTGTCTCCCATTATGGGAGAAAGAATGATGTTTTGAATAGTATTTTTTGGAGAATGTGTGGTTAAAATTGAAAGAAACTTTATTGGTTTNGCTCATTTAGAGCTTGTTTGTCTCCCATTATGGGAGAAAGAATGATGTTTTGAATAGTATTTTTTGGAGAATGTGTGGTTAAAATTGAAAGAAACTTTATTGGTTTATGTGTAGAATATTTTATTATTTGAATGTGTGGTGGAGATTGATTACTGTAGAAAATAATGTTTTGAAAAATGGTAGACAAACAGGGGCTAAAATCACATAAGAATTAATCGATTCAAATCTAAATCTAATCGATGAACAATAAGAATCAACCCATTTACTCCAAAATTGGTTTGTTCATGCGAAAATGGATTGGTTCAAGCCGCTAACGTGACTTTCTATCTGTCTCGAGTCAATGTCCGAGCCAATTTTTTTAATAACTGAGGGACAACTTGCTCGAGTCAATGTCCGAACCAATTTTTTTAATAACTTGAGGCAATTGCCCCCGTTTGACACCCATTTTTTTCTCATTCTTTTTCTCTTTCTTCATTTCGACCACACATTCTATCAATAAAATAATATTACACATAAACCTAAAAATTCTACTTACTTTTTAACCACACGTTCTTCCAACAATCACGTTCAAAAACACATTTTCCTATTAAAATGGGTGTCAAACACCATAAGATGAGTACCGATGTTGCATTTCAATTTCCATTTCCACGTTCCTTCTCCAACACCACACAGAGAGTGAGAAAAAGTTGGATCCCATCGCCACCAATCCGCCACCGCGAAACGTCGTCAAAAGATGGCGTCTTTAGTACTCACCTCCCCCCTTAACCTCCGCTTCCGACCACTCTCCGCTCCCAAACCCCGCTTCCCGACCCCAAAATCCCTCCTTTTGAGCTCAAGATCTGTCATAAAAAACAGCGTTAACAATTCTAACAAACCACTTAACTCTCAACAACAGAGATATCTCAATCCGTTAATTTCACAAAAATCGACATTCTTAATTCATTCCCCGAAAAGGGACTCAATTATAGTCAATTCCACCTCTGGATCTGCCACGTCATCTCCTCAGCTGCAGCCGTGGCAGGGGGCTGCTATGAAGCCACTTATAGCGTCTATAGCTACAGGAGTTATTCTATGGCTTGTTCCGGCGCCAGACGGAGTATCGCGAATTGCGTGGCAGTTGTTGTCTATATTTTTGGCTACCATAGTTGGAATAATCACTCAACCATTGCCGTTGGGAGCTGTGGCATTGATGGGTCTTGGCGCGTGTGTTCTCACCAAAACCCTCACTTTTGCTGCTGCCTTTTCAGCATTTGGGGATCCCATTCCCTGGTTGATTGCTTTGGCCTTCTTTTTTGCACGTGGGTTTATTAAGACTGGATTAGGAAATAGAATTGCTTATCAATTTGTTTCGTTATTTGGAAGCTCGTCTTTAGGATTAGGTTACAGTTTGGTTTTTAGTGAAGCCCTTTTGGCTCCAGCTATTCCCTCAGTTTCTGCCAGGGCTGGAGGGATTTTTTTGCCATTGGTGAAGTCACTGTGTGTGGCTTGTGGTAGTAATGCAGGTGATGGGACTGAACATATATTGGGGTCATGGTTAATGCTGACATGCTTCCAAACTTCAGTGATTTCTTCATCCATGTTTTTGACAGCCATGGCGGCGAATCCATTGGCCGCCAACTTGACTTCGAGTACAATAAATCAGACCCTCGGGTGGATGGATTGGGCGAAAGGTGCAATTGTGCCTGGATTGCTGTCATTGGTTGTGGTCCCATTGCTTTTGTATGTGATCTATCCACCTACTATGAAGAGCAGCCCCGATGCGCCTAAGCTTGCGAGGGATAAATTGGAGAAGATGGGGCCCATGTCAAAGAATGAGCTTATCATGGCTGGAACTCTACTTCTTACGGTATAATTATTGAAAACTTTTGCCTAAATATTAATTCAAAATTTTACTGTTCCGCTCATCTTTTAATTTTGTTAATGGTCTTCTGCATGCTCTCCTTTTGTTTTGGGATTTAGCAATTCTTGGTTGAATGTGAAATGATTGCTCTATTTCAGAATTAGATAACTCATATTAAAATATAAATCTTTGAAATATATCGAATTCTTTTCATAAGAACAGTTAAATTGAAATTCATTTTGCAGCAATTTTGAAACTGGACAATGAAACATAACATTTGGTTGAATTTTTTTATCCAAAAGGAAAACGTAATGATGCTTAAATTCTCCTCTTGACCAGAGAATGGAGCTATGAGTCTACTCTTATTTGACTAGAATCATTGATATTTGACTGTTTCTACTCTTATTTATGACGCGCTAATCCTTCACCGTACAAAATCAACTCATGGAAATGGTTTCTGATCCAATTTTAATCTCTCAGTACCTGTTGGATTGCTAAGACAACGTAAAAAAGCACTAAATAGATTGCTACTTGGCAATCATTTTATCCGAGTATTACTGTGACACACTGTCTTGCTTTCAAAACTTGGAAGAGCCTTGGTGAATTTTTCTGCCTATGATATGATTTATTCACGAAGACATGACATAGAATATGGAGAATTCTGGGCTTTTACCGGTTAAGAATTACCATGTAGACGAAAAGTATACTGCAGTTGTTGCATATTCAAAAGGCAATAAGTGCACTGCATAATTCTGGTCTTCTCGTGCAATGCATTGATGAATTATACTGTTCGTTTGGCTTGATTGCTTGCAAAATCACATTTCTTGATATTTCTCTCTACCAGGTGGGGCTTTGGATTTTTGGAGGTACCCTGAACATCGACGCTGTTACTGCAGCAATTCTTGGATTATCTGTCCTCCTTGTGACGGGGGTTGTCACGTGGAAGGAATGTCTAGCTGAATCCGTTGCTTGGGACACTCTTACTTGGTTCGCTGCACTTATTGCTATGGCTGGGTATCTAAACAAATATGGTCTCATCTCCTGGTTTAGCCAAACTGTTGTTAAGGTTGGTTTAATTTTATTTCTTTAAGTTTGGTGCATTTTAAATTTACATTTGTAAAGTAAAGAACATCTATAGACCTGACAACCAGAGTTTCTAATGGCTCTTAAAAACTTCTAATTGTAACCTTTGTTCCTTTTTCCCCTATGATGGGCAATAGGCTACGACACTTGATGTGATAGAGACCCAAGATATAGTTGGAGTCTATTCTGGTAGGGTCGAAACATGACATCTCTTAAACCCATTAACAGTCAAGTTCTTTATTATTCTTCCATGACTGGATCTAGCCTCCATAAAATATGTAGAGATATATCCCTTTTTCTCTTAGTGGTATACTTATAAATATTTAAGTAAACATAAATTTCAGGTTTGCTTTGTAGTTTCTACCTTATGCAACGAATCATTGAAACTATTTAGGATGATAAACAATATTTTGTTTGTCATTACGATTTTAACCACTTACTTTTATTGTGTTCTTTTATTTTTTCTTGAGCATTACCATGTGAAAATCTTGATTTATATTTCTTCGTCATTTTGCCTTTCCATTTTCATCCCTTGGAAAAGACGTACATGATGTAGTTTTATTAATGTATCTCCAATTTGGACCTCTTTTCAATGTCCTTCTATTCTATAATAGTAAATTTTAATTTTTGACATAGCTTCATCTTTCTCATTGGAACACTCATTCCATTCCATTCTAGTAAGTCGACTTATTTTATATGCATTCCTTGCAGTTTGTTGGCGGATTGGGACTTCCATGGCAGTCATCTTTTGGCATTCTGGTTCTTCTTTACTTCTATTCTCACTATTTCTTCGCAAGTGGGGCTGCTCATATCGGTGCCATGTTTACAGCATTCTTATCAGTAGCTAGTGCTTTGGGTACACCACCATACCTCGCGGCCATGGTCCTCTCGTATCTATCAAATCTTATGGGTGGCATTACACATTACGGGATTGGATCAGCACCTGTGTTTTATGGCGCTGGCTACGTGCCACTTTCCAAATGGTGGGGCTACGGATTCTTGATCTCCATTGTCAATCTTATTATCTGGCTCGGAGTCGGAGGTGTTTGGTGGAAGGCCATCGGCTTGTGGTAGACCTGCTGTTTCAGTAATCATACTTTATCACCATCATTTGCTACGGTTTTGGTTTAGTCTTCGAATCTTTTTACGATCATATTGAGGTAGGCTTGGCAGCATCGGAGGGTCCGGTGGAGGGACATATTGTACACGCATGGCTATTTATAGCTCAAATTAGGATTGTACTTAAATTTTGACATTGAAACTGCATATTCCATTAATTTTAGAGTGTATTTGATGCACATTAAAATGAAAAGAATGTATTTTTTCCAAGTTTGTCTTTGCTTTTATTCAGGAGTTTTTGCAATTATGCACTTAGTTTTTGGTTTGTTACTTCGATTCAAAAACAATTCACTTTTTTTAACACAATGAAATTAACTACTGCCATTAATAGTAAACATGAAGCTCACCTTTTAGAACTTAGTAAGAATATGTGCTTTTCTTTTATTCTTAATTATTTAAAACTTGGAAAAATTCGAGTCCACATGCCGCATTTGCAGGAGTTTAATGGCGTGAGGTGCTAATCCAAACACGTGATTATATACCTCTGTAAAATTTGATCATACAGAAAATAGTCATTTTATAATTATTTTTCTTCAATACATAAACCACTTCCAACTTCAATTTCGTTCACCCTAGCAACGTTTTAATCAANCTTCCAACTTCAATTTCGTTCACCCGAGCAATGTTTTAATCAAGTAAATATATAATTTCGATATTATTGTAAAGGGAAATACTAATTTACTTTGATATTTCAAAAAAAAATAAAAATGAAACGAATCATACTAAAACAGCACTGCTTTGCAATAGTCCCATGCTTCCATACACTAATATTAATAGCAAGCCAATTGGGTAGATGGGTTTGCAGAACCTGATACGAGACTTTTTGGAGTTAATTAAATCATCAATCACCAACATTTGTGTTCGGTTACTATACTGGTGGCAAACGGGTCGAGCTGCTCGTTGGCTCGACCGCTCAGCTCGTGGGTTGCTCTGACGAGCTCGAGCACGAGCCGAGCGGGCCAACTCGCTAGGCTAGCCGAGACAGCTTGGCTCGGCCACGGGCGAGCAGCACGTGGGTGAGCCAGCGAGCAGCTCGTGGGTGAGCCAACGAGCGGCTCGTGGGCTCATCTTTATGAAGGGTTATTTTTTTTAATTTTTTAAGAAAAAATGTATATCTTAAAAAAAATAATTTAACTAGCTCCCGAGCCAAGCTCGACCCGTGAGTAACGAGCCGAGCACAAGCTCGGCTTGTTATAAATGAGCCACGAGCTCGGCTCGTAACGAGCACGAGCTGAGCTCGTGGGCATACGGGCCGAGCCGATCTAGGTTACTACTTGCTCACCCAGAAATAAATGGTTACCGAATGCTCGCCCAATTTCGAAAAAAATTACCCATCCATCACCCGTTTCACTTTCGTCTATCCAACTAGGTAAAAATCTCTACGTGGCAGACGGAAATCTTACGTGGCAACTAACACCGTTAAAAATTGACAAGTGGATATTAGTTAAAACGATTTCTTCCCAAGCGTCATTAGAAGAAAGACTGTGCAACCATCTAGTTCTCATGCGTCATCCTCTTCTTCAATACAACTTTGTGATAGTTGT
>CAIGRT010175676.1:0-20675 GCA_903798405.1 Fraxinus platypoda
CATTGTGCCAACAATTTCCTTTCATCTTCACTACCGGAATTTGACAACAATGGCACATTCTGCACTATGGGATGACACCGATGATTGCATTTTGGAGACAATAACTGGTTTAGGGTTTAAGACGTCCACTTATTAAAGAATAAACACCTAAACTGATACTAAGCACTAGTTGTGTTGAATAACATTGTTCTTTGCAAATTCAAAGTTGTTTTTGAAGGCTAGAGTTTGTGTTTTAGTTAAGAAAAGGATTGGCGATTTAATGAGCATGCAACATTTCACTGGGAAAGGCCATCGTGTTGGAATTCCGTGAGCCATATGAGTATTTCCGTCAAAGCAAAGAGACGAAATTCATCGATAATGACAATCAGGTTATATTTTGAGCAATAATCGAAATTAAGTTATAACCAATAATATAATTTACCCGTATGAAACTAGCCGAGTGGTTAATTAATCTTGAGGAATTGAACATTTCTTCCTTTGAAGTTGGCTCTTTACACGTTTATTTCCCTAGCAACGGCGAAATGTCTTCATAAAAATTTGTAGTTTTGATCGTTAAAATGAGACTCTAAGGCTTAAACTCTCTCTCTTATGGCCCAGTTGTCTCTGCCCAAAACCCTTACTCCTAAAATCCTCCTGAGTCTCCTCAAGTCGGAAAAGAACCCTATTTCAGCTCTCCACCTGTTTGACTCGGCGACTCACCACCCGGGTTATACCCATTCCGACGCCGTTTTGTACCACATCCTCCACCGCCTCTCCCTTTCGTCCGATTCGAAACTCCTCCCTCACGTGACACGGATAGTTGATTTGATCCGAACCCAGAAATGTCCCTGCTCGGAAGACACGGTCCTGGCTGTTATGAAAGCTTATTCGAAAAATTCAATGGTAGATAAAGCAGTGGAACTCTTCCAGAAAATGAGGGAGATTTTCGGGTGTGAACCCGGAGTGAGGTCTTATAATACTCTGCTGAATGCATTTGCGGTTTCGAATCAGTTGAGTAAAGCCGAGTTGTTCTTTAGGAATTTTGAAACAATGGGTGTTGCACCAAATTTAGAAACTTTTAATATTTTGATGAAAATTGCTTGTAAGAAGCAGCAGTTTGATAAGTGCCGACAATTGATAAATTACGCAAGGAGAAGAAATTTGAGGCCTGATGTTTATAGTTATGGAACTTTGATTAATGGATTAGTGAAAAACGGGGATTTGAATGAGGCTACGGAGGTGTTTGACGAAATGCTTGATAGAGGAGTGTGGCCTGACGTCACGTGTTATAATATTTTGATTGATGGGTTTTTCAAGAATGGCAACTTTAAGGGGGCAAATGGGATTTGGGAGAGGTTAATGAATGATTCGTGGGTTTATCCAAATATTGTTACTTATAATGTTATGATTAGTGGGTTGTGCAAGTGCGGGAGGTTTAGTGAGGGCTTGGAAATTTGGAACATGATGAGAAAGAATGAGCGGAAAATGGATTTATTTACGTACAGCGCTTTGATTCACGGGCTGTGTGAGTCAGGGGATGTAGATAGGGCTGAGAGGGTTTATAAGGAGATGGTTAAGAGCAAGGTGTCACCGGATGTTGTTGTATATAATGCATTGCTTAATGGGTATTCTAGGATTGGGAGAATTGCAGATTGCTATGAGTTGTGGGAATTGATGGGAAATCAGGGTTGCAGGAACATTGTTAGTTTTAATATTTTGATAAGAGGGTTGTTTGAGAATGGTTATGTGGACGGAGCAATTTCTATCTGGGAACTTCTGAAGAGGAGCAGTTGTGTTGCCAGTTCAACAACTTATAGAATATTAGTCGATGGGTTTTGTAAGAATGGGTATACGAACAAGGCTTTACATGTATTAGAGGAGGCAGAGGGGGCAGGAGGTGTTTTAGATCCTTCTGCATATTCAGCTATGATTGGTGGGCTGTGTAGAGAAGGAAGAGTAGAAGAAGCAGTTACTCTTCTGGATTGCATGACCCAACGTGGGTATAAGCCAAATTCTCATGTTTGCAATGCTTTAATCAATGGTTTTGTCCAAGCTTCTAAAATTAAGGACGCAATTAAGTTCTTTGGTAACATGGGAAAGAAGAATTATACCCCCACCATTGTAACTTACAACACTCTTATTGATGGATTATGCAAGGCTGAAAGGTTTGGTGAAGCTTATGACCTTGTGAAGGAAATGCTGGGGAAAGGACACAAGCCGGACGTGATCACATATAGCGTATTAATGAATGGTCTTTGTCAAGGCAAGAAAGTAGATATGGCTCTCAACTTATGGGATCTAGTGGTTGACCAAGGCGTCAAGCCTGATTTAAGAATGCATAACATTCTGATTCACGGGCTCTGTTCAATTGGCAAAACCCTAAATGCTTTATCGCTATATCTAAATATTAGCAGATGGAGCTGTGTCCCAAATCTTGTGACGCACAATACCCTCATGGAGGGGTTTTATAAAGCTGGTGACTGTAAAAATGCTTCAGTAATTTGGGCTCGCATTTTAATTTGTGGGGTGCAGCCAGATATTATTTCCTATAATATTACTCTTAAAGGGCTTTGTTCTTGCAATAGAGTATCAGATGCCATTTTTTATTTAAACAATGCTCTGAGTAAGAAAATGGTTCCAACTATAGTTACATGGAACATACTTGTAAGAGCAGTTATTCGTACCCGTACTTCAACGTGATAATTTGCATAAAATATTTTGGGAAGTTAAGTTTCCGTTCCTTATCTTTTGTTTATTCAACTACCTAGATTTGCCACATATGGGTTGGTTATTTGTTAAGACTTAAGAGAAGCACTTCTTTTTGATTGCAGTGTTTCCCACTGTTCAATTTCAGTTCGAGCAAGATAAGTTTTGCAGCCAGTGTCCTGTACACACCAAACTGTAAGTTAACTGTCCCTTGATGTAGAAATTCACTTGACGAGCGCAAAGATATATTAAAAAAATAACTTCTTCCTTTTCAGAGTTATTTGAATTCTGTTTCGGTAACTTTCTGAAAGGGTGCTTCATAAGAATGCATTTATGTTTAGGGAATTCTTGTTGCATACAAGTGTTTCCTACATAAACGTTATATGTACAGGTGGGATAGATTGCCCGGACATTCATTTAAGGTGATCAGAACAGCTACTTGGTCTCAGATTTTAGGTCACTAACTTCACTGACCACGTTGAAACCTGTAAAGTTTGAAGCTCTTCACATATTGAGGGACATCATGATTCATATTAATCAGTCGCAACTTGGTATTGTATACACTTAAAAGATAGGGCCATTATGATGCATTATAACTACATTTTTGGGAACTGTGGTAAATAAGGCAGGCTCTCCAGTTTGTACAAGGCATCAAATAGCACGATGTGATTCTTAAAATTTGAATGAGGTAGTGCTTGTTTGCTTTTTCTTTTTCTTTTTTTTTCCTCCTTTCACTAAACAGCCATACTTTGGTGTTAACTTGGATGAAAAGCTGTCAACAATCCTGTATCAATTCTAGAATATCCATACAGTTCTTTTCTTTTGACTTTGATTAAGATGGCATGCTTACTGTGAGCTAGAAATATGGTAGTATATCTATGTTGTAATAGTGATTTTTTGGAGAGAGTGATTAATATGTAAAAAATTTGGGTTTACGCGTAAATTATTTTATTGGGAGAATGTATAGTTGGAAAAAAATGAATTTTTAGAAAATGGGGCTCAAACATGGGCTTAATCTTAGCCATGCCAAAATTTCATTCTTCGAAAATACTTGTGCTGGCTCCTGTTATTCTAATCATGTGTATGGGTGAAATGTTGTTAAGCATCAAATGTATCATGGCTTTGGTGATCATAGTGGTATCACCAAACAAACGTTTGATGCAAAAGCGAGGTTAGCCTGACATATCAGCCCCAGGTAATAATATTTTATTTGGAGTTATAATTCATGCTACATCATATTCGGTGAGAAGTTCTTTGTTTAACAAGACATAGGAACCTCAAAAGCTTCAGTTTGGCGTTTTAATTCCTGCTAGATCATATTCCTGATGAGTCATGAAATTGCAGAAGGTTACAGCTTTTTTTCTTTTTAATTTTATGTTGATATTTTGTGGACAATAATTCCAATAAAGCATCAGTTACAAAGTGGGTTTTGGCGACCGAGTTGGTATCACCAAACATAGAGGCAAATTGAAAAGCAAGGTTTCTTGATATTGTATTTGGGGCTATATATGCTGCATTTATATTTTCCATGGTAATATCGTTCAACAGGGGAAAAGTGCACTTCGCTCATTCTTTTCTTTGTTATTCTGTCGCTCTGTTCTCTCTGTTTCTGATAACATATTCTGCTCATAGATGAGTTGAGAAAGCAAACCTACTAAAATCATCACGAGAACTGCAACTTTCCGCCAGTCCGATGAATCAGCTGAGGCTTCAATGATGCCAATGACTACCACGCCAATCAGTGCATAGTAAATGTTCCTTCTAGTTACTGAACCAGCATTTTTTTTGGTGAGCTCCCTGATTTTCTCTGCCTCTTCCTTGGCTTTCTCTACTTCAATTGGTGTTTTTGGCTTCAAGTTTTTGAAGAACAGCCCTTCATTTCTCTCTCAATTTGGTCTTCGAAGTCTGTTACTGTTTGTTCGTTCTTTTCAATTTCTAATTTCTTCATCCCCGCAGATTCTTCAAAGGCTTGCATCTGGCTCTCAATATTTTCCATTATCTGCTCAGCAAATCAACAAAATCCAGTTATTGACTGTTGAAATTTCCTAAAAATCCGCTTTTTCTATGCATTTGATATGAAAGATGTTGAACAGACCCTGGCACCGGCTTCGTCCAATTCTCTGAGGGCATTTTCTCCTATCTGGTCAATTTCAGCATTGGCTTCTTCAGCAAAGTGGGTCAGATATGCTGATCTTTTGTCCAAATAATCAGCGAGTCGAACTTTTTGGGCTTGAAGCATTGCAATTCTGGCAAGAAGCTCCTGCTTACGAGTTTTCAGGTGCCCAAGCCTCTGAATCTGAATTATCCGAATCATTGGACTTGCAGAACGAGAGAATGAGCCGCCGCCTCTGAAAATTCGCTCTTTTTTGGACAAGATGATGGGTCGGAGTGAATGAGATTTGAATTGCTTTAAGAAAAATCATAGTCTGTTTTCCCTTCGTTGGGGTGGGGAAGGGGAAGGGGGTTCAGTTTCACATGTGAAATAGAATTGTTTTAGATCTCTCGCTAGACTTTGCCTTATCTTCTCGTGTATTTTTATATTCTTGAAAGGGATATGTAAGTAATTCATATCATTTGAAGGACTTACTAGTTGGTGTTAAAGCTTGACAAATAAAAGATTATTTAACTCAAAATTTACTTATTTACTTTTAAGTAAACGTTTCAAGCTTACCAAACATGCTTGTGTTCCCAACTTAAATTCTACTGCTCTTTCATAGCACTTGACGTTACCGGGAAAACAGTTTCAAGATTAGAAAAGATTAGCAGAAATTGACAATAGATTCTTGGATTAAGAAGAAAACACACTTATCATCCCCCTGTTCCCATCTGTATTTACAATTTTTCATCGTCTGGTAATAAAGCATATTAAGTGCTAAACTCGTAACTTAAACGTGTATAAACTGAATCAACGAGGCTTTCCCGTGACCTTCTTGTAAGTGTAGAAATTTGCAATCAACAGGTATACGAAGAAGTTGATTAAGCTGAGGATGGCCAACAACCAATAGAAGTAGTCGAGATGGCCCCGGTTCAAGTTTTCCGGAATCCAACCAAGTTTCCCGTGTCTTGTGGTAATGTCGGTTACAATCGTCACTAAAAGAGTACTCAGGTAGTTGCCTAATGAAACCGTCGTGAGAGAGAGCGCCGAGCACAAGCTTCTCATAGCATCAGGCGCCTGGTCGTAAAAGAACTCCAGTTGTCCAACGAATGTGAAAACTTCTGCACATCCAATCAAAAAGTACTGTGGCACTTGCCAGAAGATTGACATGGGGATCGTTTTAAGATCATAGTAATTATTTCTTCTCACATTGTCGAGCCGAATAACCTCTAGTGAACCAGCAACGACCATGGAGAAAATCGAGATGACAAGTCCAATGCCCATTCTTTGGAGCTGCGTAAATCCCCGTTCATGGCGAGTGAACTTTCTTGCAACTGGGATGATTATTTGGTCGTACATGGGCACCCAGAAAATGACACTGACTGTATCAAAGAGGGATAGGGATGCTGATGGGATTTTAAAATGAGGGCCAATATGTTGGTCCATGGTGTTGCCTTGTAGAACGAACATTGTGTTCATCTGACTGTATACCGTTGCGAAAACTATTCCAGACGCCCACACGGGGAGAATCTTGACTATCGACTTGAGTTCTTCAACTTGAGTAATGGTGCAAAGTCTCCAGGGATCCACCTTACCTTTGACATTGTCCGTTTCAGTCTCCACCGCCGCCTTATCAAAGAACCTAGAATTCAATATGTTCAATGCAATTCGGTGCAGTGGCACAAACATCTCTAAGTATTCGAAAATATTGTCACAAACTTTGCAAAGTAATCGAAATTTCTGGATTCAATATAATTACCTGAACTTCTCCGTGTGCTCAAGTTTGCGGCTTCCTTGAATGTTGGATTCCATATCGGGAGTTTCATATAGGAGAGACTTGTCAGCTGGAACTTTTACGCTATATTTTCTCATGGATGCAACCAACACCTGAAAGATTCGTGTGAGGGGGCTCCCTCCGGGCTTTTGGAACCGATACAGATGACTCCCCGAGAAGAAAAACACAACTGCAATTACCATAGCAACTGCTGGAATCCCAAACCCCCAACTCCATCCCACATTCATTTGTATCCATACCAAAACTGATGAAGCAATAAGAGCACCAATATTAATTGAAAGATAGAACCAATTGAAGAAGGAGCTCTTCTTTTCCCTCTCGATTTCATCAGTTTCATCAAACTGATCTGCGCCAAAGGAGGAGACACAGGGTTTGATTCCCCCAGTTCCGAGTGCAATCAAGTATAGTGCTGCAAAAAAGACAGCAGTTTGCGATCCTGTTGGATTACAGTCGTCCTTAACACATTCAGGCTTTAGCCCATGAACCGAAGCAGACAACGTTAAGAGTATCATTCCCTGAAATAACAAAATATTTTCATGAACAAGGATCCCCAAGATTTGAACTTCTTTCATCTCTAATATTGTCTTGTAGTGTCCAATTCTCCCCCGACAAACATGCCGCAGGTGTGTTTATCCCTCAGTAAAACAATAAAGAGGATCCCCAAGAACTAGAACAAAATATTCATAGTGAGATCAAATTAGTATTTTGAAGACACAGGAGAAAAATACTCACTATAACATAAATGAATACGAAACTGGCAATGGTCCAGTATCTTCCGAGGTAGGAATCAGCCAGGAAAGCTCCAATCAACGGTGTGATATAGCAAGTTCCCGACCAATTCGTAACATTGTTTGATGCAGTCACATTCGATTGGCCAAGGCGTGATGTAAGATAATTCACCAGATTAGTACTCATGCCATAGTATGCCAACCTCTCAGAGCATTCATTTCCTAGTCGAAAAATGTTAATAGCAATAAAATTACTCAAAAAGTTATTATATTTACTGCATGCAGAGAACAAATAGACACCTTACCAAGGATAAAACGGCAGGCCTTCCAATTTCCGGTTTTCGTCTTATCAGCAGGATTTTTATGGATATCCACCGTTCCATCATTCGTGTAGAGGTTCTCGTCTCCCATGGCAGCAATCTATCAAGATTCCGGCTCAATAATGTCCCTCAACGCTCTTCCGTGACGGTTTACCTGCACAAAAAATTATCAGAAACACAAACTCATAGAAACCTACTTTGTTAGCAGATTGCTCTAATATGGAAAACTCCACTGCAAGTTGTATTAATGAAAACAATAAAATATAGGTAAATTCGACAACTTAGTCGTCCCATTTCTTAAATTATTAATTGCCTAATTGATGTTTGACCTGAAAATTACTCTCTTCTTCTCCATCCCTTTTTGGACCCATTATCCCCCAAAAGCTTAGAGGGCCCTACTCAAAAGTATACAAAAAAGAAGCTCATGCTGGATAATTTATATAGGTATACTTGTATGTGTGTGTACACACACACAACTGGCATAAAATATCAAGAAAATGAAGACAGAGAGAATGTATTCATTAAACGAACAATAAATAAACGTCAAGATTCATTCAAGAAAACAACCATTTTTTTAATCAGATAACGTAATCAATTTCATGATTATGATCATTATTCATATTTATAATACAAGTATGCTACAAAATAATTTGAACTTGATGGAGATCTCCATGAATACATTACCAACTCTTCGAAAAATTTATGAGGAAAGTACGTACGAGTTCTGAAATTTTTCCAGAAACGTAAGACTTCAAAGCAAGAAAACAGATACAGATTATCATTATAAATGAACCAAAAAGCCGATTATACCTTTTGATAAAAAGGATTAGATCAAATCTTGAAGAAAAGAACTTTGTTTTGATTCCCTGGTATTCTGTTGTGGGTTCTCTTCGGAAGAAAAAGAGAGTTCTGATCCTTCGTCACCGGGTTCCTGCTCTCGTTCAAACTCTATTAAAAGAGTAAACACAAGGCAAAGATTTGTTTGAAATGTACATGTATATTTTCGCACTTGGACGATATTATGGAATAGAGCGTGGACTATGCAAAGAAAAGTAAAAATTGAAATTAATGAAGTAGTGAACGTGGTTTAAGTCCTCGTTTGGTTAGGATAAAAATCAAATTTTTAGATGAAATGTGTGATTGAAAATAAGTATATAGTATATTAACTTTATCTCGAACTAAACTTCATCCTAAATAGTCTTGGCTCCTACAAAAGTTATTTTTATCAGTACAAAAATTTATATTGACGTGACGTGACATTTATTTTTAAACCATAGTATTAAACCCAAATGATACGTGAACTTTATCGTGTGATTCCAGATCGTACATGAATTTAGTTCCAAAACTTTTTTGCAGATTATCTTTGTGAGTTTTTGATAATTTGATCTTCATTATATTTAGAACAACATATTTTCTCATTACTTTCCTATATTGGATTAAGTGCATCATTGGTGACTGAACTTTCAACGAAAGTACAACTATATTTCTCTTCTTTCATTTCGTGCAATCAAGTCTTTCTACTTCAATTTTTGTGCAACCCTAGTCACTCTGTTATTCCATTACTCCGACTAACGTGATTTACTTACATGGACACAATGTTCTAAAATGTGTAATGTGCGGTGATGTGTGAAAGTCAAGCTATGGGCTAAACGAGCTTATGCGAGGCATAAGCGTAAAAAAGTGTAAAAAGACGTTTTCTTATTTTAATTTTTAATCAATTAAAAAATATTTAATAGTTAAAAATAATGCATATCAAACATTTAAAACAGATTTATAGAAACTTTATACATTTTTTCAAAAGTTTGCAACAAAAAGATAAGTTTTAAATGTGAATNAACCAATTAAAAAATATTTAATAGTTAAAAATAATGCATATCAAACATTTAAAACAGAGTTATAGAAACTTTATACATTTTTTCAAAAGTTTGCAACAAAAAGATAAGTTTTAAATGTGAATCAACATTTAAATTTTAATTTAAAAGAATTGAAAAAAAGAAAAAAGAAAAAGAAAAAGATAATAGATGCACATAATCGCGTCTAGGCACCCATAGCGGTCAATGATTGTCGTTGACCGCTAAATAAGACGCCAAGTCACCTGGCTTGGCGTTTTCAATCGTATCACATCTAGACGCGTCTTTTAGAACACTGCATGGACATTAAAAATTAACGGATGGATGTTGTATGTACGTGCCATCCAAAAAATACACCGTACCACCTAAAACACTCTTTCTTAGAAAATGCTTCATCGTAAAAAAAGTGTTTTAACTTCTTTTGTGATTAAGCGTTTTTCTAAAAGTGTATTTTTAGGTGGTGACGTGGATTGTTTGTTTTTAGTCTCCTCATCAGCATATAACGTTAGTCAAAGTGATGAGGGTAGACGAAGTAATCAAGGTTGCATGCAATTTGAGGTAGAGCGATCTGATTACAAGAAATTTTAAGAAGAGCAACATAGTTTCCGTCCATTGAAAGTATGCATTTAAACCATATTATATTCGATCAATACTACAAAATGTTATTCCCAATTTAATTGTGAATTATGGATCGCCACAAAATTTGAAAAAGCTTATCTTTAGAATTGTCACATATATATAGATCATAGATGATTAACTGAACCTCTTTCATTCCATCGGCATAGGCGCGCTATGTACCCAATTAAAATCCCACACCTTGTAGGCGTCATTTTTGGAAGCTTTGTCTCATCTTCCACCTTGAAATGAATGTTGGGGGACACAAGGGCAAAATATAGTAAAGGTTGATGACAATGACTGCAAATTACCCTTCGTGTTATCGTGTATTAACCATAATGTTTAAATTCTTTTAGAATAAAGCTATATGTACATATAAAAATTACAAACAGCATTACAGACGATGATGTGGCAATACTTCGTTGGTTGATTTAAATTTGTTTTGTGTCCAATATCCAATATATGTTTGTCAACTGACAATCCGTCATAAAATCTGTCAAATATTTCTGTACAAGTAGCATTTCTCATTATTTTAACTGCCACCTAGTCACACAATGTTGTCACGTTAGCTATTTTTTTAAGGATAAATCTACTTGTACATCAAAAGATGTACATTAGGGTATCCACCCATCTCACATGGGGTGTGACCCACTTGTATAAAATATTTTTTTATTTAAGTGGGTCCCACCCCCATGTGAGGGGGGTGGACACCGTGATGTACTCCTAACAAAACCGTTTTTTTAACTGACATATGTTTTTTTGGTATGAATGGAAAATAATTTTGAGTTTGAGGGTTTTAATGGAAAAACAGTTCATATGAATATGTTAGAAAATAAGAGTGGTTATATTACCATCACAATTTCTATTTGATACATTACATTTTAATTGTATTTAAACTTCTCAATTTTTGTTTATTATAACAATTGTTTTCTTAGCTTTTTTATTTATTTATTTTTTTTTTATCGAATTCTTATCTTCAACCTTCAATTAATTATTACATCTCATCTTTGATAATGATTTATATCAAAATATTTTGTTTTCATATTTCGAAATGAAGTAAAAAAATTTTTTTTTTTTTTGCACTTTTTATTTAATTATTTTTTAAAAATACGATGAAAAAATAAGTTATTTTGTGCCATTTCAACGCGAATTTTGGACATAAAATTATCATCAAATACAAAATGTGTTAACTAATGAAAAGTTTGAGAATAAGAATGATATGAAAAATCGTTAGGGATATAAGAGTTATAATGAGTAAAGATTAAGAACTTCAAGTGCAATTAAATGTGACATAAGAAACAAAAATTGTGATGTGAATATATTTACCCAAAACATAATCGACGAGTATAATATGAAAAGTCTTGAATTTTTTATTCATTCATATCAAAAGTTCAATTAGTCTAAGGGCATATTTTGAAGTATTTATGAACTGTTTAAATTATAAATAAATACGAATGTATGACGAATAAGGAATAATGTTTTTTCATAATCAACGATTGCAGTAATCATTCTTATGTGGCAGCTTGTTACTTGTTTCAGAAAATTAATGCGTCAAATAACAAGTTGTCATATATGGATCACTAATACAGTCGTTGATTATGAATATCATTACTTATGAGTAAGTGAGTAATATTTCTGAATCTCTCAAAGTGCTTGTGTAAAAAATGATTTGAGTATTTATAATTAATTTATAAATATAAGCCAAACATAGACTAAAATTCAATCACGACGTTTAATGGTGGAAGGTGACAACATAGAAGTCAAAAAACCAATAATAAAAAGATATGATTGGAAAATTGGATAAAGCTTCTTCGTGGATTAAGTAAGTCCCACAAGTTCAAGATTCCTTTTTTTAATTATGCAAAATTGTGACTTCCACAAGAAAACGTGAAAAGGCATTAGTGCATAAAAAAATTGTATTAAATATAATTTCATATGATTTTTTTATTTTTTTAGCATGTTTCCATATAAAAGATTGAATAGTAATGCTCCATTTTTGTTCATTATATTTTTCAATTCCGTCTCATCAAATACACTCTCAGATAATACACAAGAGGGTAATATTTAGCTTAATTTTCTTATATAAATTCTATCCATTTTAACCCCGAACAAGTTGCTAGAACATGTTTGTCGCATACGTTAGATATAATTGAATAGAATAATTCTCAATGTACAGAACTATTCATTGCTAGAAGTCTTACAGATACTCACATGGATGTGGGTCATACCTGAATTAAATATTGTTTAAAAAGTGGGTCCCATCATTTTGTGTCTTGTCTGGAAATTTTTTGTATCTGTACATGTAGGGCTGCTCAATTGAATATTCTTGTATGTTTAATATAATTTAATATTCGACATATGGGTATTTTTATTTTGAATTAATCAAGCTAATGGCTACTAGTGAGCAAGCGTGGTATAATTAATGATGAGACAATTAATTCGGATCAAAATCAAACTAAGCGGCTGGAACTTTTCCACAAAGATCACTATTAAAGTCAACCTTTGACCATACAAAAATCTGTGGGAAATACAAAATCCAACTGTTTCGAACTAGCAGCAAAATGAGAAAGGCCAAAAAGGAATAGGGGGTGGGCCGTGGGAGTTAGGGGATGGGGGTTGGAAGGAAACAAGAGAAATCAAGTCTTTAAGTTTACGTTTGAGCTTCATTTTTTCAAAATTCATTTTCAATTATAAATTCTTATATAAAATAATTTTACACCTAAATTCGATTTTTAAAATTTTTTTTTTTAACCACACATAGAATTAATATTCCAAAACCTATTTTCCAAAAAAAAAGAACTCAAACAGGCAAATCTCATTGTCACCCTTTTTAAAAAGAGAAGTGCTGGATGTACAGAAAGAAGTCCATATAATTTCACCAGAATACACACATTTGTGGGTCCCGTGCATTTTTTTAAAATACATGGTGGGTCCCGCGCATTTGTTTGTATTCTGGCCAAATTCTGGTGGGCTTCTTTCTGTACATGGTGGGAAAAACCTTTTTAAAATTGTATGTGTCAATCTACATGCGATAGATCTAAAATACTGTAAAATATATAATTATATAACATACATTTCAATATCATTGGGTACGTACTTATGAAATCCTAAATGAGTCGTGCCATTTTTATTGTACTAAGTTCCCAATTCATTTTTCTAAGACTCAAATCTCTTTAAAAATAGAGCGATATTATGTGTACGATTTAAATAGTTGACTTATAGTTATAAGTCGATGCATTTGGACAAGAATGTCAATGTCGCACGCCCTATTCGCAGATAATTACGCAGAAGCATCAATAACTATCTCAACATCCAAGAATCATATGAATGTATTCGCATAAAGACATAATTTTATTGACATTGTTGTAGTTGATGAAGACACACCAACCAAAACTAAGACCATAATTTTTTACTAGCCAAATAACCTAAAAAAAAAAAAAAAAAAAAATGTTAAAAGATATTTAAGCCGATTAACTAGCCCGTTCGACTGAGATGTGATTTGTCGCAAGTTTCTTGGTTCCCTCTGTAAAGGAGAGACTTAACCATGTTCGATCCTCTTTTTCTTAAATTCATTTTTCTTCAAACTTATTTTTCAACTATACATTTCACAGAATCTCAACTTTCATCAACTTTTTATTCACAAATTTCTTTAACTTTTATCAAAATTTACGAGTTAAATCAAATAGGGGCTTAGCCTCAACAAATATTACGAGTTAATTATTATTTTCCTTTTTTTTCCCCTTTTCCTTCCTTACTTTATTTTAAAATTCCAAATAAAAGGGTATAATGATGATGCTTTTTGACGGCAAAGTGAGAAAATTCAAAAGTTGAGCACGATTGGTGTTGGTCGAGTGCGAAAGGACTTTACGTTTTATTTGTTAATCGCTCAATTTGTCGTTTTCTTGTTTTTTGTGTAATGTGGAAGGAATTTTGGTTGATTTCTTGTGTTTCACCCAAATGGTGATAGGTATACATATTTGCACATGTTGATGTTCAATTTACGGTAGAGATGATGGTGGTAACCAATTTATTGGGGGCAATGCCACATTCGGCTTCGAGATGAGGGCTACAAATTTTTATCTTGTCTTGTAAAAATAAACAGTGATGGATTGGCGGTGATGGCAGATGAGGAGTGTCGAATAATTGGTGCAGTTTGGGGTGGCGGTGTCACGACTTCAAACTCAAAAATCATTTCAATTGAATTAAGGATATTATATTTCATGGTTAAATTTAAATTTTTTCTACATCTTATTTTCTTTTTATAAATTTTTTATAGTTGCTTTCACATAGGAAAGAAATTCATGCACACCTCCATTAAAAAAAAATATTGAAATTGAAGTGATTTGTTTTATGTCGCTTTTGATTTAATTTTTACGTTTGTGAAGTTGTTTGCAAAATGGATTTGCTCAATTTCACATGATATTGCTTTTTGTTGATTTAATTTAATTTTTACGTTCGTGAGGGTTGCTGAATTTTGGAGCGTGTCTCTTAACTCACAATCTCCCATTTTCTATAAATAAGGCAATTTGGACGTTCATTATTCATCCCATATATAATTTTGCATTAAGCATTACATCAAAATTTCTTGCAAAAACTCTCCAAAATCACTCCAAAATTATTTTTCGTGTAGAGAGAAAAATTCGTTTGATTTTGCTGTTGCTTATAGATTGAAGTGTTTCTACCACAAGTTGTATCCATTATATCTCGGAAGACAAGTGTCATAATTATTTAGCACAATTGCAAGACAATTTTATTTTAAGGAAAAAATGTTAATCAATTGTCTCGGATTTCTTTTCTTCACTTTCTTTTCATTTCTATTTTACATAGAATTTAATTACGCTCATGCGAATTAAATTTTACCATTCACTTTGTCAATTACAAACAATCATTTCACTAAACAAATCACCAACAAAAAAATGTTAAAGTCAACAATTAATTTTAACCAATCATTTTATGGATTCACACTTTTCAACCACATTCTCTTCAACTTTTATAAAGATATATTAAAATTCTGATTTTACCAAAACTAAATAGGATTTACTATTCTCCCTATAGTGCATATATCTAATTGTTGCATGTTCATCAATTTTACATACCCAATTAACATGAAACTATACCAAGTTATGTTTTATAGATGAATCACCAAGTCGAAGTGCTAGCACACCAGCATTGTTGATATACTTTCAAAGAAAAACATCGATGACATGGCACATCAATTTATCAATGGAGCGCCCAGGCCTGCCCCCCTTCCCTCCGCCCATGGGTGGATAACGAATTTAATTCAAATATTGAGATTTATTATAAACTTATTCATCTATGGATTGACGCGTCATGTCATCAGTGTTATTTTAGTCGTTCATTTCTCTATATTCCCAATATTGTTTTGTTCTAACAATTTTGTGCAATATCAAAGGTTATAATCCATGATGATGATAAAGACTAATTCCAAATTTCTGGAGTAAGAATTAATAATTCATTTTTTTAAGGTTGGAGAATGTAGAGGAAATTAAGGTATCAGTTGGATTAATCTTAGCTTTAAAACAATCTATATTACATGATTGTGTCTTGTTACAAGTTGTTGATATCTGCACAACATATATGAAAGGAATTCTGCAACCACAGTTCTCTAATGCGCATTTAGGTGTTGATAAGGTTACTACTTACTACGATAAACAAATATTTGATACGGTAATAATCTAATAGGCTAAACTAATAATATCGTTTAAATGCATAAAATAATAATTTTTTTAAAAAATCCTAAATTCCAAATATATTAATTTTTATTGAGTTAATACATAAAAGAAATTGTACATAGAAGTCCATATATAATGCATATTAAGCTTCTGTTTGTTGTTCATTAGTAGAAGAAAAAGAATCGTTGGATCAGTGGCCCTGCCTACCATTTTTGACCATTTGTGTCTTGTTGGGACCCACCAACTTTGAAAAAAGGGTCCTATTTTTTCTATTAATGAGGAAAGAAGTTGGAACAAACAGAGCCTAAGAAACTTTTTAGAGCATCTTCAATGTTAATATGAATTACTATAAAAAAATTGCTTACATAAGCAAAATTAACAGCGTGTAGAAAAATATTTCTAATGCTATCTAACATGAACTCTGTCGAACTGATGTCATAAAATATGAAAAGAAAATCAACAAACATCTTTTAGAACTTCGTCTTAATTTAAAAGTTCTATTAGACAGACTTCGTCAACAATTTATTTGAACCTAATCCCGCTCGCTAGATTTTCTCTATCGTGTTGAATTGTAGATGAGATTCATCAAAAACCAATTTTGAAATATGCACCTAAATCATTCCTTCGCACCTAATTGAAATAAACTTCATCCATATTTTTATCTACATATTTCATCAACTTTTATCAAAATTTATTAAAAATCTAATTTTAATCCCCACCAACCAGAGGCTTGATATATTTTATTCTAGGTAGTAAGTAGTCATAAATGTTACTATATTTGGTTATATTAAAAAAAATTATATTTGTTTATACATACAATGTTATTGGGTGACATTGCTTTATACCAAACACACTTGTGTTGCAAAAAATTAATTGTTGATTTTGACTTACATTTTAATCAACTTTTTTTAACTGAAACAACATGGGATAAATTAGGTGAAAACTACAGTAATCAGTAAAAAAACATGCCACTTTATGTATTATATAAGGAATGATATATGGAAATTTGATCAGTTTGGCCAAAAAAACTTGTTTTCAAAGGATCCCTCTCTTCACCTACCTGAGGAAAAACGACATGGCAGCAATGGCCCTTAATTATCTACTATATAATGTTGCGTTGGCCAGTCACACCTTATCACTGCAGCAAACACATATCAACTCAAACATACACTATTTACACAGAGAAGAAATATATATAGAGAGAAATGGAGTATTGGTTTCGAGTTTTGATCCTCGTCGCATGCTTGTACCCTGCATTTGTTGAATGTGGGGTTCGTCGTTACCAATTCAATGTAAGTACGATATTTGATGTTTCTTTCTTGACTCTTTTCACGATCTTTTCTTACGTTCTCACTTAAAAGAACATTGCTTTATCGACTCATTCTAAGATACTTATTAAACACATGCACATTTTATATGTACATATAACCTAATTCCTGATATATATTTCGCAATTCTAAATGTGTGCAGGTGGTGATGAAAAACACCAACCGCCTGTGTTCAACCAAATCTATTGTCACCGTCAACAGAAAATCCCCGGGTCCCACTATTTATGCTAGGGAAGACGATACAGTGCTTGTTAGAGTCGTCAACCACGTGAAATACAATGTTTCTATTCACTGGTAAGACATTTATTATTTTATATTGTTGAGTCATTTTTATTACTTTTTACATAATAAACATGCTATCAAGGAAGAAAATTTAAACGGTGTTATTTTTGGGTGGTTGCAGGCACGGTGTAAGGCAACTTCGAAATGGGTGGGCAGATGGACCGGCATATATCACACAATGTCCGATCCAGCCAGGGCACAGCTACATGTACAACTTTACCATCACAGGCCAAAGGGGTACACTACTTTGGCACGCCCATATTTTATGGCTTAGGGCAACTGTCCATGGCGCCATAGTTATCTTGCCCAAGCTTGGCGTTCCATATCCTTTTCCAAAACCTGATCATGAATCAGTCGTTGTCTTAGGTGAGTAAAAGCCAAAAAGCAAACTTATATTACTTATAACATTTTTTAAGAAGCGAAAATTTTGTGAACTGTTCAATCATTCCCGGCCTTTTTACTGACTTGAAGTTGGAAATTTCAAAAATTGGCAGGTGAATGGTGGAAGTCAGATACCGAAGCTGTCATCAATGAGGCACTAAAATCTGGTTTGGCACCAAATGTATCAGATGCTCACACAATAAATGGCCATCCAGGACCTGTTCCCAATTGTCCTTCCACAGGTACCTAGAAATGCTTAACTTTTTAGACGAGACAGTTCAACTGTATTGACACTTTGTTTGACATAATATATGACAATACTATCAATTGATTTTCCAGTTGGCTTCACATTGAGTGTCAAACCTGCAAAGACATACATGCTACGTGTCATCAACGCTGCCCTCAACGAAGAACTCTTCTTCAAAATTGCAGGACACAAATTGACTGTAGTGGAAGTCGATGCCACATACGTCAAACCTTTCAAAACCAACACCATTTTAATCGCTCCCGGCCAGACGACAAATGTCATTGTATCAGCTAACCAGAATGCCGGAAAGTACATGGTTGCCGCCTCACCCTTCATGGACACTCCGACAGTTGCAGTTGATAACATGACTGCAACTGCAACTTTACACTATTCAGGAACACTTTCTACTTCTGCTACAACTTTAACAACTCCACCACCTCAAAATGCAACCCCAGTAGCCAACAATTTCATAAACTCTCTCAGAAGCCTTAATTCAAACCTCTATCCTACAAAAGTTCCATTAAAAGTTGATCATTCTTTGCTTTTCACTGTGGGGCTAGGGATTAATCCCTGCCCTACATGCAAAGCTGGAAATGGAAGCCGTGTTGTGGCTAATATAAATAATGTCACTTTTGTGATGCCAACCACTGCTCTTCTTCAAGCGCATTACTTCAATACTAAAGGAGTTTTCACCACTGATTTTCCGGGGAAGCCGCCATTTTCTTTTAATTACACCGGTACTCCTCCGGCGAATTTGCAGACTACAAAGGGCACCAAGCTCTACAAACTACCTTACAATGCCACAGTTCAAGTGGTTTTGCAAGATACTGGAATCGTTGCCCCTGAGAATCATCCAGTGCATTTGCATGGATTCAATTTCTTTGCTGTTGGTAGGGGATTAGGAAATTTCAATCCAAAAACTGATGCTAAGAAATTTAATCTTGTCGACCCGGTTGAAAGAAACACCATTGGCGTACCATCAGGTGGTTGGGTCGCTATAAGATTTCGCGCAGATAATCCAGGTTGGTATTCTTAACTACATATTTGGTATGCTGGACTGGACAAGACGTGAATGGACTGAATTGCACAATTTTGTCTAGTCGAGCTTTATTTTTAGTCTTCTCACCGGGTTCTTTTGTGCATTGCAGGAGTGTGGTTTATGCATTGCCATTTGGAAGTGCACACAACATGGGGACTGAAAATGGCATTTTTGGTGGAAAATGGAAAGGGCTCTAATGAGTCTATTTTGCCACCTCCTAAGGATCTTCCAAAATGCTAATTTTTTTCCATTACTGTCAAATTTCACAACACAGCTGCGGATAATCTTCTTCGGAGAAACTGAAGGAAGAAACTGTTGGAGAAACAGAGAGTCAATAAAAAAAAAAAAAAAAATCAAATTTTTTTGTGTATTTGTTGTATTCAAAACATTGCCTATTTGTTTCTTGAGTGAAGTAAATTTTGCTCAAGCAGAAGAAAATAATTATATATATTGTACATTCCAATTTTTTTTGCGAAAATCAATAAAGATCTCATTTTTATGATGTGAATCATATTATTATTATTTTTTTTATTTTTTTTGTATATTATTATTCAAATATTAGATCGTGTTGGTCATTGAACTGTGCATGAATAATTAATTCCCGTGACTAGTCAGTCTGGTCTTGACATTTGAGAAAAAGAGAGAGATAATAGTCTCATATGAAACACTGCTTATCTTTATTAGCTCATTAGGATATGTTAATTCAAGATGGGTAATTAGTACACAACGTTTTTATCTTTCATTATTAGTGTGAAAAACATTTTTACCTTTTATTTTTGGCATTTTCACTTTACATTGAACAAAATGTTATTTTCACACATTTTCTTAATTAAAAATTGTGAAATGACGAATATACACTTCTATTTAAATAAAACAAATGGAAAAATAAAGAACTAATTGCAACCAAAGTTCCAAATTTTTAGAAAAAGTGCAAACAAGTCTCAAATAAATTATTAAAAGTGTAATTAGCAAATAATGATGGATGGAAATGATGATTTGCGCCATCAAATGTTTAATTAAAGGTGAAAATGCCAAAAAAATGAAAGTTATGAACGTTTTTCACAATAATAGCGAAATGTAGGGACATTATGTGCTAATTACCATTTTAATAATTTTTTTGGGACTTGTTTGCATTTTTTTAAAATTTGGGACTATAGTTGCAATTAATTCTTTATTTTTCATTTTGTTTCATTTAAATAGAAGAATATATTTGTCATTTCGTCATTTCACAACTTTAATTGAGAAAATTGATGAAAATGACATTTTGCGCAATGAAATGTGGAAATAAGAGTAAAAATGTTAAAAAAAAATGAACGATAAGAATGTTTTTCACAATAAAATAAAATGTAAGAACTTTATGTGCCGATTACCCTTTTAAAATTATTCAATATAAAAGAACTTATTTTATATAAGGGAAAATTAGGCCTAATACCCTGTAAAAATAACTAATTTAATTAATACCCTTCTAATCCAATTAAATCTTTCAAACAAGTAATAAATACGTCCTAAACTATAACTAAAACCCCAAACCTAAGCCACATAGAAACCCTCCCCACTCCTCAGCAGAGGCGATTTACTCTCCTTGAAACCTCATAGGACTCAAATCGCCATCTTTGT
>CAIGRT010175699.1:0-19401 GCA_903798405.1 Fraxinus platypoda
CAGCACACTCACAACAACGTGGGCCCTACCTCTAAAATGTGATTATTTTAATCGCAGGCCCAGCCCTGAATGTGTGAGGGCTGTCACCCGGACTGTAATTGTAGCAAGATTCTTACATAATATCAAACTCTTTATCATGTTGGGCAGGAAAATGGGGTTCCACTCTTCAGTTATCCGCTTGCTCAAGGGTCACTTCATCTAAATTTTAAAACCCCCAAAATAAAGTATTCCTTGACATGTCGATATTTTTTTCCGAACCATGGCCCTGTCTGAGTCTGTGAGTCGGTCTATTCTAGGATTTCTTATTACGCTGCACATGGGGATTGTCCCATTGATACCTAAGAGGCCAGAAGATGCAGATTAGAGGTCAATAGGATGATGTCAACTTCTAGGAATAACTCAACAATTTTAGCACCTTATAAGTCGGTAAAATGTCTGGTCTACAAATTTACGTTATGCACTATAAAAAAGGAAGAGATTTCCACAAACTAACTTTTATAAATCGAGAAATGATTGCCATGAAATGTATACAAATTTCAATAATCTTGTGTATGTGTGGAGAGAAATATTGGCCGGCAAACAAGAAGGAGAATCTCACTGTCGTGCACAAGTACCTATTCAAGTTTCTGCTCGGGTAGAAGGTCCTGCAATTCTCAACGTTAGACTGTAATGATCTGAAAATATTAGAGATATATAATTAGAAGTGCACTAGATAATTTACACTTGACGTATTATACTAAATTGACATAGAGAACTTGAATAGCCTTTGATTTATTCGATAAAGTTCACAATGCTTTTTCCATGTGCAACTTCTCAAGAAAAAAAAGGAATATTACCATGAGCAAATTTCATGTATAAGAAATATGATAGGAAAAGAGGACACAATTACATTATTCACTACCACTATTTAATTGATATATGTATTCATTTATTCATGTCTGAGTCCCAATTAAATCGTGAGGCACGTGTTAATTAAATAGTGGCAGAGGTACAGAATTGAGAGTACTACATACTCAGAAGTACTAGAAATCTTTTCTGCAAAGGGAAAGAAAATATTGGCCGTCTCCTTTGGACCAAGTAGCAAGTACTATTTTTCTATATTAAGAGCTTGTTTGAGAATGATTAAAATCCAATTAAAATTGAAAATATAGTTGTTATTGGGTCCCACTCGTCTAATAAAAATCAACTCCAACAACTATATTTTCAATTTTAATCTGATTTTAATCTCTCCCAAACAAACCCTAAATCAACCAAAGAAACACTTAAATTTTGCAAGGAATGCAGGATTTCAGAATGAAACCGAAACGATCAAAGATAGGGGAAATTAGACATATGGATAAAAGTGTGGAAGTATGACTCGTAAGAAAAGACACCCAAGAAATCCAACCACCACAATCTTTTGTTATATCGTGAAGGCTTCAATACAATTTCTCAAGGATAGCCATGAAATAGAGGCAACGATGAAATTTCACTATCCTGTAAATTATGACGAAATTAAAATTCCAACATATTGTACCATTTTAGAAGAATAAACACAGTAATTGTGAACATTTTTGAACAATAAAAGATTGTACAATTTGGTAGAAGAAGCAAAAGAACTCGAGCCAATTTCAACCCCTTCCTGTAAATGAATGTCATCTCCGGCTCCCACATCCGATATTGTGAAATGAATGAAAGAAGAGAAATTCCTGAAATATAAGGGGCCGTTCTCTTCATGTTTCAGTTTCAGTTTTGAATTCATTTTGAATTTTGTGTTTTAAGTGTCCATATTGAGATTACTGAAAACAGTCAAAACGACTGTTTTGACGTTTTTTGTTTTCTTTGTAAATTTTAAACTCGTTTTTGAAAATTCATTTTCGAAAATAGGTAAGTAAACGTGTTTTCAGTATTTTCGAAAACTGAAAACTGAAAATGACCTGAAAACAGCGAAGAGAACATGCTTTAATTGCCCAAAGTTTCTAAAAGAACCTCTCACGATCCTTTTAGAATTCCAACTATTTGGGTCCATATCATAAGCTCTCTACACAAAGTACATCCCCAAATTCAAGTTCTCCATTCCTTTACACGACATTGACTAAAAAAGAATTTCCGAACCTGAAATTGCCACCTCAAGAGTAACCAGTCATGAAGAGATCCAGCTTTTTAGATACAAGTTTTTTTTTTTTTTTTGTTTATTTTCATGATTATTAGTCATGAATCCAAAACGATCTGAGGATTGAGTTCAAAATCAATTTATGCATTCGTGAGTACACAACTTTGATATCAGAGAGAATCGTAAATTTTATCGTAATTATTCATAAGCAATATCAATGCTGAAAGGCAAACTGATACGAAGAAATGGGCACGAATACAAGTTCTAACCGTCCATTTTCCGAGCAACTTTGTTATTTGAAAACAAATCAATTCACCAAAGAATCCAACAATTTCTTTTATTTTGTTTATAATTGTATAAGGGCCACTACATGAAAAATAAAGAAATATTAGCAACCTCGACCTTCCAAGTTCGTTTGCATCATTGCATGCTGACGCCGGGTAGAATAGCGATTATTCTGCAGATTGAAATTCAGCAGATAATTATAGAGAAGAACGCAAGAGAAAACGCCAAGAAAACAAGAAAAAATCTTTATTATTCATCCAATATGCGAAAATAATCCACAAGCCGAGTTAAACAGCTGAAAAATCATAATTATCGAAATTTTATCAAAAATAGCAAAATTACAATATTCATACCAAAAGAAAGTAAGTAATGAAAGAAACAATATCCCAAAAATCTAGCTTAATTCGAGTTCGTAATTTATGTTTAAAAGACAAACGAAATATTACTAAAAAGGGAAAAAAATAACTAAAGTTGGAGATTTGGAAGGGAAAATAGTGAATTTTGCCCACGAAACATGCGCACCGAGCAAAGCTGGGTGATCACGACGCGCGCGCCGAAAAGTGACTTCCGAATTGGGGTCATGAGCGCGATTCTAATAGTTGTAGTCAAAATTATGGCCAAAATATTAAAACGTGTCAAAAAACGGTCCCAATTAGGAAAGATCGTCGATTACTTGTCATTTTTACGCTGATCCGCCAACTCACGGTATCTCAGCACCATCAACGAGCTATCGGACAACTCGACTTCGTCTGACTCGGATGTTCCTGCATCACATGTCTGATCAGATGGTTTTTTTTTGGTCCATAAGTGTACCCTAATTCTAGATACAAAGCACTGATCACAATCAATTTGCTACTTTCAATTCTTATCCCAACATAATAAACATAATTTTATGACTAAAAAATATCAAGCAACAACCATTTTTCAAAATCACAAGAAAAGAATTGCGTACCTTTTGTAGAGTTCGGCAGCATATCGAAGCCCATTATAGCAAACAAACCACATCAACACAACCACCAGAATGTCTGCTAATGTTGAGGACTCAAAACCCCTAAAAGCTGCATTTGGTAGAATAAGCCATTAGTGGTATTGGACACGAGAACCATGCTAGACGAACCGCATGGATGCCCTCGGAGTTGATCGCACACCCACACATGGGGGGTCGGGATTATTTTATTCACGTGGGACCCGCGCCTCGGCTGTGAGGGTGCGGTCATCCCCGCGGTCACCGACGCGGTTCGTTTAGCATTTTTCTTAGAAATAACTCCAAATAAAATCGATTTTTTGAGAACTTCATTTCCAAATCCAATTCTAAATACAATCTAAACCTACGATTAATTGTTTAACAGATCTAAGGACACCTGAAATGTAATAATTTTAAAACTATAAAGACAACAAGTGAGTGAAAATGAAGGATACTGAAAAGGAAACGTTCCCACCAGTCAAGCATGTAGAACCCAAAAGTGACCTTGTAGAGGTAAATTTTGCGCTGAACTCAATTCATCTTTTGCCTTTCGATCTATTCTACGGTGACATGTGAGAGTCGCGACGGCACTCAATTCATGATTGAAATTGGTCATTGAGTTCTTACCTTTGTTAATTGTCGAGAGTCGAAACTTGGAAAGGATTCCAATTCCAAATCTTTGTTGGGAGTGGATCGCAAATGGAGAAAACCAACGTATAATTGTGTAAATACACGTTTCATGGGCTTACAATTTTTTAATTATATATTTCGTCAACTTTTATCAAGATTTTGATTTTTATCTAAATTAAGCCCATGTTTGGTCCGGATTAAAATCTGATTTTAATCCAATTCAAAGTCAAACAATCAATATTAACCACATCTTTCATGGATCTCACACCTTTTCAACCCACATTTCAAAAACTTCTATCACAATCCACTAAAAATCTAATTTTAATCCCCACCAAATACCCTCTAAATAGGAGCATAACAATAATATCATTTCACACCCCTTATTTTTCAATAAGTTCATGTGTTCGTAAACTTTAGTCGACAATCTATGAATAAAATGAGTGATATAAATATTTTGAACAAGTTGACTAGTCGAGTTAATGTAATTACTTAGCCCCCGTTTGATCCCCATTATTTCACGTTATAATGAGAGAAATAGTAATTTTTTGGAGAATGTGTGGTTAAAAAAAGAATTTTATTTTATTTTATTGAACAATGTATGCTTATAAGAAAAGAGAGTAAAAAGAATTATAATTTAAAGGAAAATAATGGGATCCAAACGGGGCTTAATTTATATATCGTTCTAAATTCTTCCATTAATTTTTAATTAAATAAATCTTTTGAACCTTTTAATATTGTTTCAGAGTTTTTATTTAACTAGAATTCTAAAAATGATAAAAATATCATTTCCAACTAAAATCATAAAAACCCACTATTCATAAAATACACTCTTGAACTAATTTTTTTTTTTTTTTTAAATCAACACATTATTTTAGTTATAATTATTTTATGATATGAAAAATGAAATCTTATTTTTTATGCTTTGTTTTAAGTATTAGTTTGAAAGATGAAAGTATACGAGAAATTTCCAAATAAGTTTCAACATCTATAAAAATATTCTTACATTACAAAAGGAATCAAACTTAAAATTGCCAATCAAAACACATACAACCAAAATTATTAGCTTATAAGCAAAAAATAAAATAAAAATTAATTAATTAACATATGATTTGAGGAGGGATTTATTTGTTGAATTATGCTACTTGTACATCACCCCTTNCCTCCAATGAAGATGCGCCACTTGTGCATTATGTCACCCCTTGTGTAAGGGGTGATGTACCGGTAGCAAAACTGTTCTTTGTTTGCGTGAACAATGTACTCTCAAGAGAATCCAATATATTCAAGAAAAGAGGTTTGCTAATATTTGCAACAAAATATTAAAGTACCGACGTGGAAATATAGAAAAGGAAAAGTAATTAGATGTTGATAGTGATTTGATGAATATAGTTTTTTTTTTAAAATTGTATTAGGTATGTATTTAGAGCGAGATAAATATATGAAGTCTGTGTGAATTTATAATGTTTAAATAAATAAATTTAATAAGGATAATATTGAAATTTGGCAGGAATGAAAATAATTAATTTTTAAAATTCTGAATGTATAAAAAATGTGAATCTAAATAGCAGCACCCTTTACACATTTTAAGCCCTAAGCCCATAACATAAATTCCAGAAGTTTTCCCAGTAATCCGTTTTACTACGTCGTTTTGAAGGCTTCAATGACGACCCGAATCGCGCCGGGTGTTGGAGCAAACCTTCTGGGCCAACACTCCGCCGAGCGCAACCAGGACGCCACCGTTTACGTTGGCAATCTCGATACCAAAGTATTATTCTTCTTTTTCTTCCATCTCTGAGATACTCCTGGGTTACGGTTTAGGATCTTTCCTTTAATGTGGATCAGTGTTTTTTAATGAATGATTTGTTTATGGACTATTGCTGTTCCACATCTAGATTACAGTGGACAGAACATGTCCTCTTATTGCTACGAAGTGATTGAGTTGCTAGGTTTTTATCTGCCGTTTTGTCTGAATATTTCTATTTATTTGCCCTGCTATTTGTGGTGTAATTTTTGTTTGTGAGATGCTACGACCGGAGGGGGCCTAAGTAAACTTGAGAAAAACTCGAGTAGGAAACATACAGGTGATGTGCTTTTGTTGAAGTTAAAGTCAAGTTCTATAAATGTTATTTTACGAAATTTCATCTTTCCTTTGGTTGAAATTTGAGCCAATTTTTCCTAAGATATCGTATAATATTTGCATTTTCCTCATAAAGCTGAACAAGTAGTAACCATTCCAGTAATTCAATTCAGCAAATTGTATTTTGGAATCATCACTCATTAAAGGTGCTTATTATTTTTTGGGCTAGCTGTCCATATAGCAGCTTGTTGTAGTTCGTTCTTGTGGCTCTATAATTTCGAATATTTAATATGGTAGTTTTCTGATCTCTATTACAGATACTCATTCTCAGTAAAATGTAAATGTTACGCTCTTGTGTATGTCTTCCTGTTTTTATTTTGAGTATGCAAACCAGTGCACTGAGGCTTGTGCACTTTAACGTGTTGGATCTGTGATTTTCTAAAGTTTTATTATGATGAAGACCATTCCACTTTCCCACTGCACTCTATTCTCAACACGATGGAAGAAAAGAAAATCTCAATTGGTTTTTATGGGTGTGAACATGCCTGGATGTGCGTTGTCTCCCATATTTGTATTCATAATACTGGGAAATCTAAGTTTTTATTCTTTCTCTGTACTTGCAGGTAAGTGAAGAGTTATTATGGGAGCTGTTTGTGCAAGCAGGTCCTGTTGGTAGGTTTGAGATTCTTTTTATTAGACTTCTTCTTCTCTCTATAATTTAATGTATAGAATTTGAGATTTTTATCATTTACTTTTTAAATGTAGTCAATGTGTATGTGCCCAAGGATAGAGTCACAAATGCTCATCAAGGCTATGGCTTTGTGGAGTTTAGAAGTGAAGAAGATGCTGATTATGTATGTGTTACCTGTGCGAGCACAACTGTTCATTCAGAATAAAAGATTTGTTTGTCTAAGTTACTTCTTTATGAGATCAATGATTTTGATTATCAACCTGTTTCTGCAGGCAATTAAGGTTCTAAATATGATTAAACTGCATGGGAAGGCAATACGAGTGAATAAGGTATGTAATTAAATTTCATTTTGTATGCGAGTTTGTCACCAATTTGTATGTTTTTTCAGAGCCTATTATCTCGTCTTATTGTTATTTTAAGAATCACTGCAACATTGTAACTAAAATATGATGAATTTGTTTAATCACCTTGTTTTGTTGTTTCAGGCATCTCAAGATAAGAAAAGTGTTGATGTGGGAGCTAACCTGTTCATCGGAAACCTTGACCCTGTAAGAAATTTGGGATGCTTGAATTTACTTCTGCACTCCTTGATTTACTTTCACTCTTTAGTTGGTGCGGATATTCTATAAACAGTAACATACAGCACACACTCTAGTCTTGCATAATTTATTTACGAGCAAATTCACTCAACTCTCTGTATTCTTTGCAGGATGTTGATGAAAAACTTCTATATGACACTTTCAGTGCTTTTGGAGTCATTGTTTCAAATCCAAAGGTCATGCCTCTCTCATCTCTTTTATTCCTCTCAGTTTAACTCTGATCTTTGGACTTAACAAAATGCCGGCAGAAAAAGCTAAAAAAATTTATTCATTGAATTTTTTATTGTTTATAGTGTGTGAATAAATAATTTTAGTGCTGTCTCAGTGGATAGTTCTCTATTTCCAAAGTTCTGTAATGGTTTTATCTTTCATCCACAGCTTTGGATTTGCCTTTTTCTCTGAGATTTAGTTTTAATTTGATGGGTTGTTTAATATATCTTATGTTTGTCTCAGAGTTCTCTTTTCTTTCTCTCTCTTTCTTTCTCCCTCCCTCCCTTCCTTAACAAAGAAAGCACGAGAGATGGACAAAAGTGTTAACAGGGACACAGATACATGCATTGAAGAGCATATTTTGTGCTTCCTCTTCAAGAGCAAGATTAGAATTTTGAACTGAATATTTATTGCTTATTACAAAAAGATTGACAAAAAAACTTGTTCTTCTGTCCTTTTTCTATTTCACACATCCCTTCAAATAGTTCAATCCCTTCAAATGTATCAATCAAGTCATTCTCTCCACCCAAACCTGGGCATTTTGCCCATTATTGTATGAGCTGCGGGACAGGTGGTTGCAGAATTACTATCACAGTATTCTTGGTAATAATTTTTTTATTGTTGCATTTGTCTCGTCTTCCTAGTATCATCGAAGTGTGTGCATAATTTACTAAATTCTATAACTTTCTGCCTGTAAGAACTATTAGGCATTTCTGTGAACATTGAAAATATTGAAGGGGAGTTATCATTGTCTTGGCTTTTCTATTTTGATGGATCTCGTTGATTTTTTCTGTGCCTTCTCTCTGTTTCACCTAGCAATATGTGTATTTGAATGTTTAAGTTCATTTAGTCATGTTACGTTTTTTGAAATTGGAGGTATCTAGATGGGTGTATAACATAACTGCATTATGCTACTGCTAATGGCCATCACTTATGATGCATGACATGGACCCGTGTGTCCAACACGTCGATACACGATTTTCATAAAGTACTAACAGGATATATCGCCGACAGCTTAATTAAATTCTTTAAAATTTTGCATTTATATAGTATAAATTTAGTTTTGTATTTGTCATTAATTTTTTTTTGTTGAAATATTTTAAATATGAGTATCTATTTGTTATTTAATAATAATATTCGATGTAATTATATATAATATTTATGATAAAGAAAGAAAAATGACCATGGTAAAGTGTTCGAGGAGTGGCGGTATCCGATGTGTGAGGGACACATGCACGCAACTATAGTTGAAGTGTCCGTGCAACACAGGCCATCACCAGTTGTATTACTTTGCAACGTATTTGACAGTATTTATTTTTTGATCATTTACATATGAATTCATGATTATGCTTATTTGCCTGCGGGGTTCTGATTTTTTGACGACACCTGTAGATAATGAGAGATCCAGAGACCGGGAATTCCCGTGGTTTTGGCTTTATCAGCTATGATTCTTTTGAGGCTTCTGATGCAGCCATTGAGGTAAGTTTCTTCATCTGATGTTCTCTTATACTTGTGCTGACTCCAGATGGACGCTGGTTCCATGATCAAAATATTTATATACAAGTAAAATATGTATTCTTCTCTTTCACTAACAAAAGAGGTTTAACTTATAGTTCCATTTGTGTATGCTGTCGCATCATTGGAAGTAAAAATGTTTCAAACGCCTCGTCACTTGCACTTCGGTTGTAAGATTACGAATTTACAAATCTGAGCTTTCCATCAATCCATGTTCATTAGTATTTAGAGTTCTTGATGCCTATCTTAAGTAATCATTCTCTAATCAAGTATTCCAAACCCTTATTGATGTTATATGTCATCTTCATGCATGTCTCAGTTTGAATTAGATAATGTAGCGCCGGGATTGTCATATTTTCCACATACGATGGCTTTTAGTGGAACCTAACTTTATAAAATCACAGACATGGGCTCTCAATTGTCTTGATGGGGCTATTAGGATGAAGGATTCACATGTGCTGCATCAGTGAATTGTTCGTTGTGCTGATTCATTTGGTTCTTTCCTACATGTGAAATTCATCTGTGCACTCATTTAGGGCATAATTTGATATTTTCTATCCCATGTTGCTTGAAGAAAAACATTGAGAGTCTTGTATGATTTAATCTAACGATTCCTTTATTAGACCTCGAGAACACTGATATAATTCATTGCTGCAGGCAATGAATGGTCAGTATCTTTGCAATCGTCAGATAACAGTGTCTTATGCATACAAGAAAGACACAAAGGGGGAGCGTCATGGCACTCCTGCAGGTCAGATTTTCTTTGTTGTTTTTTTATTTTATGTATATGTTTGTTATTTTTGGTCTTCCGTCCTTGATGTGATTGGCTCTGGCACCTTTCATATGTAGAAACTTTAAGGTAGAGATTCCTTAAATTTCAATATTAATGGATGTCTGGTGCCATAAAGTATGTACTCACATTGAATTTCTAATCAAAGAGAAATTTCTGAAGGTAGATTATATTTACAGTCCCTAAGTTTGCTTGACTACTAAACCTTTAGATTTGCCCAGTGATATCTGCTTCCAAATACTCCCTTGTCGCCCAGATTAGGAGTTCCTTCTGGGTGACTCTTGGGAAATGCCAGCAACCTTACCAAACTTTCCCATTTCCCATCTTCTAAGGACTTGTCTTTCATTTGGGCTATCTGGTACGAGGGAAAGTTTAATGGAAGGGAAAGGATGGAGTAGAACATGATAGAGAAAATGACTTGTGCTTGTTTGTTCAGAGGGAAATTTAGGGATGGAATAGTAAGTACACAGAAATTATTTTGTATCTTATTTCGAGTTACGTGACAAATTTTTTTGTCCATTTATTTTGGAAAAAAAAGGAAACCTATTTTTAGATTTTGTTTCCACCCCCCCGAACTATATCGATGAAGGGGAAGGAAATAGTTTCCTTTTTCAAGGAATGAAAAGTCTTGAGGTCATTCCTTATTATCTTCAAACCAATTTAAACAGAGAGAGCCCTGAATATTTACCATTCCAGTTATTGGTTATGATATAATTGCCATTAACATTACCACCAACAAACCAAAGGTAGCCAATACCATTCACACTAAAAAATGTATCTGTACCAAACCAACACAGAATTTCATTCCCATTACCATCCTGCAAGCACAGTTTTTTTCCAACGGGCCCCTGATTTTTCATCAGTAACCGTCCCAATGCCATGGTAACATCCTCCAAACACCCCTGGCTGAAAAGCATCAATGTATTTGCAGACGTATACATATACACCCCTAACTAGTTCATGCAAAAGTCTAACAGCCATCTCTGTGCCTTCAGCAAGTGCAAAATATTAATGAAAGGACAAGATGGATAATAAAATTGAAACATACTTGGTCTACCTAGTAAAAATCATATTTCAACATATTAATATGGAATTCTTTATCCTTGATTGAGGTGTCGGCATGCTTGATGGTTTTTTGCATGTAAACCAATATTTTCGACACATGCTCTTATATATGTAGATTCGGTGATTGTTATGTGTGACACTTGTTCATTTGATGGAATGCAGAAAGAGTTTTGGCTGCGAGCAACCCAACTGGCCAGAAAAGTAGGCCCCATACCTTGTTTGCAAGTGGACCTCCTATGCTTCCTCCACAGCCCAATGGTACTGTCAGTACTCTAGTGCCACCACGGCCTTTCACAAATGGCAGTGTTCCTCCGCCCCAAATCCCAGCACTCCGTCCACCACCTCCACAACCTCCACAGGCTGGTGTTTACACCCATATGCAGATGCCCGGACCACCATCCTGGCAGGGTCAACCACCACAACCTGGTCAAATTGGCATGGTTCCGCCACCAATGCAAGAGTTCAGGAGCATGCCACCGCCGCCACCTCCACAAGTTGCTTCAGGCCTAGGTAGGCCCCCACCACCTCCATCTGGACTTGTTGCTCCACCTGTTTGGCGGCCACCACCACCGCAGTACCTCACTGGTGGACAACATTCTATGCCACAGATGTCCATGCCCCCACCGCCGCCACCACAATGAGGTTGTAACTTACGAACTTTTTCAGTTAAAGCTCAAAAAACTTTTGGCACTCTTTTCTCGTCACATTTTGTTTCATTATTATCTAATGCATTGTAAAATTCTAAGAGAATAAGTTATTGATCTTTACGGCAAATACCGGGCATGTATTCTTAAGCTGCTAAATATTAAGTGCAAAGATTTTGTGGATTGTGAGTATAGTTTTTCATTATTTGTTTGAGCAGAAAAGTTTTAGGAAGGATCAAAACTTGACGAGTCGTAGGATTCAACTGCATGCCTCATAACTCACAGAAGCCTGCAGTTGTGGTTGCCTTAGTTGCCTACATATTATTAGCCAAGGCTTTGAATATCTGTGATACGTTTGACGACAATCTTTAAAATTGTTGTCGGGGCAGTTGGATTAATGTTTGTCTTTGTTAATTACTGAATTTGCCATAATTTACTGAATAATTTCTGCAGTAAAGTTGATATATCATTGAATATTAGTGATTTTTCCGGAGTTCACTATATTACATTTCTGTTTGCAAGTTGAAGTTCGTCGTTTTATCGTTGAATCTTGGACGTTCAAATGCTAAAACTTTTACAGTTCATTATCTATTCAACGTTGATAGTGCAATTAGCTCACATTAAGAACTAAAGCTCGAATTTATTTGGTCTTGCATGGACATGCAAGGCGGTTAAAAAACTGTGTCAGCAGCTTTAGAAGCTCATGATACATCTTATTTAATATTTATGTTTTGTTTACTCCTTATATGATATTGGTGTCCATCTAACTTTCTGAAAAACATTCAAAAAGTAACTTCTTAATTTTAAAAGCAGCTTGTGATTTTTAAAATCCTTGCCAAACAGCCCCTAAACACTTCTGAATTCTGATACCGTAAAAAGCAGAACCAATTCTTGAATAATGAATTAGCTGAATTAATACATCCCTAAAGTACCTAAAACAGCTTCGTATATATCCATAAATTCTCACGTACAGCTGACCATAGTAAATGCTTTTGTTGTTAAAAGCATACTAGACAATTTGATGCATGCATGCATGTTTCAGATAGTGGCCTGTACATACAAATTCAATGCCTGTCTTAACTCATATATATATATATATATTTCGAGTTTAGGCGTGCACAGAGAGATTTTACTTTGCCAGTCATCACTTTTCTACAGTCTACACTAGTTATCATTGTGTTGTCTAAGTACTATATTGTACCAATATACCTTTAGTTAATATTCGTTGTAGCTCCTGGGTAAAAATTCAGGTTTTCACTTTTTTCTTGCTTTTGGATTCTTGATTTTATATACAGGATAATGCACTAGAATTGCTTGATTCACTACAAGAAATATAATGTACCGTGATAGAATTGTTTATATGTGACTGGCCATGAAATTGTGTAGAGGAAAACCCAAAGCTCCAGTTCATCTAAGAGTCACAAAACTCACTAGCCCATCTATTCTTTGCTCAAATCACGAAGTGTGAAATATACAAAAACCTCTCTCGAGATTGCAAAAAACCCTACTGACACACACAGCAAAAACAGTGGGAGTGCATATGCCAGAAAATATAGAGCCCAGATAGGAATAGGATTTGAAAAATCTCCCTCTTCCAATTATCCTAATTGAACCCACCAAAGAAAATAAAAGGCTGTATCTTTTTCTGCAAAAAGGAGTGCTGAAAGAGGCAAAGAATCTCTAATACCGTGTGTCTGTGCCTCTCACTAAATCTTACCATTTGTAGCCAACTGAATTAATCACAATTAGGATTACAAATTAACGAAAACTGAAATGAACAAATAAAACAAAAGTATGGAGTGTGCATTCATGACGACTGAAAGTTTGTTCCCATTTTTAGTGAGTTATATGAATTTTAAATAGAATCTTGCTACATGTACATAATGATTCAGATAAGGGATTACATATGTCACATGACACTCCATCATTTACCAGTTTAAAACACAGTCAACTTTTTCATCAAATCTTTTCTCTCCGCATCATTTTATGTAATTTCTTAGAGAAATGCTACAGAAACATGCTCAAATCCAAGTTTAAATCCAGGGAAGACACATGTCGGCATCGGATTGGACAGTTTAAAAAAAATCACACAACACCCAATCGTTTCCCTACACATCACCCCGTCTCCTTGTTTCCTGTTTTTGGACATGAATGAGTGGCTTTTTCCAATTTCTTATGTACCATTTTTATGTACAAGTAGCATAATTTTTTTAAACCATGATATACAGTTGGAGCAGTCGACTTCGGGCAATTGCACTAAAATAACAATTGGACAGAAGAGTTCTGAAATGAGTACAGAGGCAAGGTTTGGACATGATTCTGGACCTTAGAAGACATGCATTTATTTGGCTATGACGAGGGCTATGGTGTCATTCTGTTATTGTAGTACAGATAGATTTTCAGTGCATTTAATAGATTCTGCATGCAGAGACATTGGTTCCTACGTTATATTTGGATAACTTTGTCTGAAAAGTTAATAGTAGAGATTTTAATTCTTGAACTCACGAATTAACTTATGCAATTTTTCTAGTAATGGCCTAATACATTTACAAGTTTTTATAAACTGGTTTCGATCTTTGATGACGTGTTAAACTACTACGTCTAAAAGTTTAAGTTATTCGAATACGACATATTAATTAATTCAAAATTTTCAAAATCTCTCGACCGTTTTAGGTAGCTTAATTTTTAGTTGATCAAGAATGGTAGTGATTAAAATAAATCATATTTAGTACCCGTTCGATAAAAATTTGTTAAAAGTTTATCAATTTTTAATTGATCAAACTTCAACTTTAATGATATCGAATCCATAACTTTTATGAACTTTTTAACTGTTCATTTCATAAGCTTTAATCAAAATATGTTAAAACTTTTATCAAACAACCTTGTAGTTGTATGCGCAAACAAAACAAGTACAATCCTGCCTCTTACCATATTGATTGGGTTCGAGCCCTTTCTGCGAATGAGTAAAAAAAAAAAAAGAAGATAAATCAGAAAGTCCGTGTGGAACGTCTTTGTTTTAGAGCGAAGCACAATCTACTTTCTCACAAGACCAACTCATGGCACAACCCGTCTCATCCATTATATATATATTTTGGAAAAATGAGCATGCTCGACCTAAATATCACACCGGTGTGAATATGAATTGAGTAACGATGGTTTAAAATGTTGTTGAGAACCAAAAGATTGGAGTAACCCGAATGATTTAAAGTTCTTGTGCGATGGGAGACCGTAATAATTGAAGACGGCAAATGTTAATTATACTCATTCCTTTAAAATAATTGCGTTTGTTCTTCGCCCACATCCACATGCCTAGCAATCATTTATTCTTCATACTTGAAAATTAATTATTGCCTGTTTTTGAGGAACAAAAGTTAATTATTGCAATCATATGTTACTATGGATTTTGACTAAAAGCACTCGTTTTGACACCGTTGTACATTAATCTCTTCTTTAAAAAGTAGAATAAATCTAAGTCCCTGTTTGGTACACATTTTGAGGTCAAGAATGCATTTTTTTATTGATGTGACCGGGAATATGTGGTTGAAAAAGAAAGAAAAATTATTGATGTGATGTAAAATATTATTTTATTGAAAAATGTGTAGTTGAAAATGAGAATGAAAAAAATAATGTGGCTCAAACATGGGTTTAGTGTATAACATTGGTTGACAACAATGGTTGACAATTATGTTTTGTCAAAATCTTAACATGTAATGTAAAAAACAATTTATTAAAATTGGTGCATATGATGATGCAAAATAGGATGTTGTCAATCAATTTTATACATGTAGCATGATTCTAAAAAGTAAAAGCTATGTAAGCACAAATCTTGAGCCTCGTTAGTCTCCTAATGTCTAACGGCTCAGAAGACTTTTGTCCCGTTAGATAGGACTTTTGAAATTCAAATGTTGTTTTTGAAATTAACAAACATCATTTGAAAATATTTAGCCCATGTTTGATCCACAAATTCTCATTCTTCCACTCATTTTCAACTACACATTCTTCAATAAAATAATATTTTTCATCACATCAATAACATTTCCTTCTTTTTCAACCACACATTCTCCATCAATCTACTATTTCAGAATACATTTTTCCAAAATAATGTGGCTCAAACAGATAGTCTTTTAGAAACAATTTATCTGATTAGAAGGGTTTTGGGGGGAAACTGATTATAAGAACATATTTACGTGACTACAACAAACAAAAATAAAAGTAGAAGTACCGTCAAATAAACCAAACCGTATATTTAGTAGGTTAAAATGTTGCAAAGAAATTTGGTGCCAAATTATAAAAAGGTCAAAAAAAAAAGAAAATGGTCACATTAGATGAAGAAACATATCAAGGGGTTAAGTCTAATCGTCATCAACAAAGAGAAATCAAATCAAACGATTTAGACAATAAATTCTGATTCCATTTTGTCCTGAAATTTTAAGACCTACTCAGATGCTAGCAACAATAGCTTCTCGTGCTTGCAGCAAATTACTTTGACCAATCTTAATACTAATGACACTTTAACTATGGCAATTGAACAGAAGAAAAATACTACCACGTAGGCCTATGCTCGGTTAACCTTGAAATTTAGCCCTCTTTTGACGACCATTATTTTCGAACTATTTTTTCTGTAAGAAATTCTAAGTGTACAAAAAATTCTTTACGGAAGATTTGCTGTTGTATGACAACCATTATTTTCAAACTATTTTTTCTACGAAAAATTTTAAATGCACAGAAAATTGTTTATGGAATTCCAACGTCTCCCTGTGATTGGAATTCCGTAAACAATTTTCTGTATGTGTAGTGCTTCCCTTTTTTGAACATACTCATTTTCAATCACACATTCATACAATATAATATTGTGCACGTAAATAAAAATATTCCTAATTTTTAATCATATATTTTTTTTAAAAATTACTATACAAAACTCAATTTTCCCAATACAATGGTTGTCAGGAGTTTAGATTAAAATTTAAGTCAGAATCAACAATTAATTTTTATCATATATTTCATTGGGCCCACAATTTTTCAATCACACATTCCATCATTTTTTATAAAAATATACTAAAAGTCTAATTTATATCTAAATCAAAAAGGGGCTAAATATACGAAATTTTGTTGACGTTGAAATTTAATTAAATTTGATGTTAGTAACTCATTACAACAGATAATTTATCAAAACAAGATTTGATTTGTGTTAATCAAATTCTTAAGGAGATGATCAAGCTCACTTGGTCAGTGGAATCACATTCTAGTAGAATTCACCATAAGAGAAATTTGCGTATAGTGATTCTAGTTCTGATAACTTGTGTTGTCGTCGATAAAAATAGTATATCAAAGTGAAACGACTAACTTGAGTGACTAATAGTGTCCTTTACCTGTTGGGCACGAGTTTTGAAAAATCAAAAATTGCTTCTCGTCTGTCCATTGAGTACTTGTTTGGGTTGAGTCGTTGAGAGGTAAAATTAAAAATTGGGTTACCCAACAAGGAGCATGTTCTTGTACACATATTTTAAGTACATTTTCTGAAACATCAAACTCCAGAAGTTATACATACGTTACAAGCAACCAATGTTCATAATTCAATGATGGATGCATGAAATTGAAAGGTAAAATATGCATGCAATTATGAACACGTAGTCAAATTTCATGATATTAATTATAATTAGTGAAGAAAAAGCATAATTAACTGAATGATAACGGTGCCTTCAATAATACTACAGATGGTTAAATTTTAATTTGCTCCGCCTGAAACACGGCGGCGATAGCTGGAAGAAGCCTTTGAACCAGGACAGAAAATGGCCTCCCAAATTTCAGAAAAAGCCTGAACAATAATCCCGTGATAATTACGGGAATTTAAAGACAAAAAGCACTGAAGAAGTTGCTCCAAATCTTTCTCTTCAGACATTTGTTTCTCCAGAATCATCTCCATCATTGAATTCTTGAAATCCTCGTATGGATCCTTGGACCTTTTCACTATAGCGAAACTTTCCTTAACTTTCCCGTCCAATGTACATGGTATCAGCTTCTTGAACATGGAGAGTCTCGCCGGAATCTCGCCGTCAGCGGCGGAGACAGACGGGCGTGAAATGCCGCGCTTTGAAGTCTTGGATACTCTCCTTTTGTTCCTCCGTTGAGGTTTTGGGGTAAAGGGAGTTTCTTGAATGGGATGCAAACGAGAGTTGAACTCCGAGGAGGAATCAGTGGAGAAGCTAATGGAGGAGGAGACTAAGGTTTCAGTTTCCTCTTCATCTCTTTCATCGCCGACAATGACACCGCCTTCACTGCTAAACCACCCACTATCGGCCGATGAGGTACTAATGCGAAGCCTGCTAGGGATGTTCTTCTTCTTCCCTCGTCTTTTCTTCTTCTCAGCCGCGGATGGCGGCGGCGGCAGTGCACCAGGCGCTGCAAAGGTTAAGTCATCATCCTCGGAGCAGCCGGAAGCAGAGGAGTTGTAGATTTTCCGGCTTTGCGTTTTTTCCTTATAGATCTTAGCAACAACGTGCCATTTCTCATCCTTTTTCCACTTGAATTCTTGGGGTTCTGATCTGGTGCAGTCTTCATCGGAAGTGATTTTTGCATCCGGCTTGGAGGCCCAACCACAACCGGCCGATGTGAAAGCAGAAGACACGTGTCCTTTAAAGGAAGGATGATGGTTTTGATCTTTGGATACCTGAAAATTGACGGCTGGATATTTGAGGTTCACCGGAGAAAGTCGTGAAAATGAAGGGACAGGATCTTCCGGGAGAGTTGAGGAGTCTTTTGAACTGCAAGATTGCAAGGTAGTAGTGATCACCCTGGTGATTCGTAACTTGAAATTTTTCGCCATTGTTATAAATTTGAGCTCTAATTTCTGTGTGTCACGATAAGAACCTCTTATGAAAAAGGTGAACTTTATAGAGAGCGTGAAGGAGAAAAAGGCCACTACTGTCCTTAGTTAAGCCCTGTTTGGTTGAGTTAAAAAAGTCAATAAAAATTTAAGTAAAAAGTAAACGAATAATTTTAATCAGATTTTTATTAGACCCGCAAATTTATCGACTTTTTAACCGTATATTTCATCAACTTTTACGGAATGCATTTGGAAGCAAGTGATTCCAGTTTTTTACCGTCTTCCAATATTATTGTTACTTTATCACATGCCAAACAAAAGAAATTAAGAGAAAGCATCTAGCCGTGGCCCATGGACAATTAAGAGAACCCAAAAAATTCATTATTTTTATTTAATTTAGTAAATGCATACCTCTGTCTACATTTTTCATAGCTGCAACTATCAAGTAAGGTAATGGACGAGGGTTGTGATAATTCGATAGTCAGCCTAAAACTTTATCAAATCTTACAATAGTTATTGAATGTAATATGGTCACTTGGTCAAAACCCATGCACCATTTTTGTTCTTAATTAACCTCTATCGAAGACCTTAATAATGTCTAACAAATAAGTCTTCTCAAAATCTCATTCTAAAAGTTTATCAAACGGGTAATATTGAATTCATACCTATATATTACGTGGCATAAATCTGGTGAAAAGGGCCTCACATTATCCAATTGGATATTATTAGTATCAATTAAATTGGATCGGATCGGATCGGATCGGAAATTACATCCACCTAGGGATGTCAATCGAGCCGAGCGGCTCGTCGGCTCGGCTCGTACTATTCATGCCCACGAGCCGCTCGAGCTCGTCAAAAAACGAGCCCGAGCACGAGCCGCCGAGCCGGCTCGGCTCGTACTATTCACGAGCTGCTCGGCGAGCGGCTCGCCGAGCAGCTCGTGGGCGAGCCCATGAGCCAGGCTCGTGGCTCGTATTAGACGAGACCACGAGCCGCTCGGCTCGTGGGCTCGTATATTT
>CAIGRT010175701.1:0-13866 GCA_903798405.1 Fraxinus platypoda
AATATTCTCTCCAAAAAAAAAAAAAAAAACCAAGGAGAGACACCCCCTCGATACTTCATTTTGCAAAAATGTGAAGGCAAAAAGCATGAAACTCCTCACTCAAAATTCTATACTCATAGCAGGCATAATTTCAAAAAGGAGCCTCATTCCTCTTCCTAAACAGATTAAGCTATGTACTTGACTACACAAATTTTGCGCAAACTGAGAATACTTACAGTCAAAAATAAGATGTATGGAACAACAATGCAGGTAGAATCAACAACCAGTGCTGCAATGTACGCTCTCAAATTCTTATTACAATCGGCAGCAGCATCATTTTTCTTAATGGGGCCTGATAAAACAAAACAGCACGATAAACTTGGCACAAAAACTCTGGCGAGCCAGAATTGATTTTACAATAACACACAGTATAATGTCACTTTTACTTCAATAGTATCATGGTAATAATCCATCAAAATTACATTAAACTCTAGTAATAAAAGTTTATAGATTTTTATTTAAATTTATTACCGGTAGTGTCATAATTGAAGCCGATGCAACGCCGTATAAGAATCAGAACCTGATTTTATGAACACACAGTAGCAGCCCAGAATTAACGATTAAGAGTACAGAAACCAAAAATTAAAACCCAAAAAGAAAAAAAGAATACGGTTTAGTACTCACGGAGAGAGTCGTGAGTAGGAGGGAGATTTCGAGCTTGGAAGATCCTGTTAAGTTGCTCACAAACCTGAAATCACGTTTCGTTTTCCATCAATAAAACATAATAAATCAGAAAAGAAGCAACCTTTAAAATTTAAAAAAAAAAAACGAAGAAATATGCAGATTTTGTTAGCGCATACTGTTCTTTGAGATTTTTGCTGGGATTGAAGGACCTAACGGTTGAGTCCATGGATTACTCCGAAAAGCTTCGAAATGCAACAAGATTTTGGTGTGTGATTTGCAGGAGACTGTGCAGTTCTCCTACGGTTGTATGAGCTTGATAATTTTAGGCAAGCGACTGCTTATTGTTCTCACTGACAGAAGATCTGCTAAGTCAACTTTGGGCCACGGTTGGGTAGCCCAACCTGTCTTTTAAGACGTTTTCAAACCCGAATAAGGCATCGATCCGATCAAGTACCGGGTCCTCGATTCAGTGCCATAAGTCATTGCTAAGCACATATTTAAATAAAAGAATATTTTAATAACAAAAATATACCCGAAAGCCTAGGACATTTTTAGAATCGAATCGTTTTTGTATTAATTTCTTATTTAACGTTTTCGTCGACATCATAATGCATTTTAGTTGTAGCGATTAGCGTTACAGCGTGATCGTGAAATGCTAAAAATCTACGATAACTTTATCATAAGTTAATGGTTCGTGGTCCATTCCAATGCTTTAGTCCGTTAACTTTTCTAAGTGAGAATCCAAAAAAAACTCTGTAATCTAAAATAATTTTTTTTACACATTTCAACACATTCTTAAAACTCTATTGGCAATATCTATGAAAACATTACCATTTGTTACATTTGTCACTTGTTTGGTTAGAATGCTAATAAAAGTAAGAATCAGATAAAATGTGGCCAAATCCTCGTCACACGGAATAAATTTTCATTTCTAGGCTGAGGAATAGAAAAAGCATGAACATGACATTAGATTTATCCCAAACTCTTATTTCAAGCGGGTTCTTCAATGTAAAAGACAAGTAGAAGAGACATTTGGGGAAACTTGTTAATTTCTTAGGGACGAGGTAAATATAATATAATATTAAAATTTGTATTCTTGAAACTTACATATACAGTAATTAGTTAATGAGATGGTGATGTGAGCTATTTCTTTGGTATAAACATAACATGTGTTGCACTCTCCCCACTATTCCTTAGTTAATCATATTGTATATTGAACAAGATTAAAGAAGAAAAATGTTTGACAAAATCTAGTATGACTCAGTTCAAAATACTAAATGTTTCGTACAACTCTTCGAACAACGAGACTTGTTTGCAATATGAACTATAAAACCAACCCAGAAATTTTGTTGGATATGATGTATGCTATATATGTAAGGTTAAGAAGTCTTTAAGTTTATCAGCAAATTTCTAGAATATTATTTGAGTGCAAATAATAATTTCTAGGAATCATTATTTGCGAAAAGCGGAGTTCGAGGTCATTTACTGATTTCTATAAATTTTAGGGACTAATGTGAAATTTACAAAAAAATTATAAAATTCATAATTTGAAACTTTGAGAATATTGTAATGGTGACTATAATGACGAGTGGGTTTCAAGAGTTTAAACTCAAGATTGAGCCTAAATGCAACAAATACAAAGTTAAGGAACTATTTTGTGGTTGATTTAATTGAGTATGGCTAAGTAGATTGGATCCATTATCAAAGACCATGAAAAGTGACAAAAGAAAATAAACTTTAGTCGTGCAAGAAAATGTTTGTTTGTCAAAATAGCACACAGCTTACATGTGCCATCCACCTATGAATAATAGATGGCCTTGTAAACATAGGTAATCTTGAAATCATGTTTTAGTTTTTTTATCATTATATATAGAATAATTTTCAACTTGTTTTATGTATATTTATCCGTAGACAATATATAATCAATATTATTGATCTTAAGAATACCTTAAAACCAATTTGCCAACAAATTCAATCAGCTCACCAACCACCTATATATATCCTGGGCACACGTTAAAATCATTGTCAGTGATTCTTAGTTTAGGTACCATGTACATATTTTTTTCTTTATAGTACTATAGAGAGACTTGTTTTCATGATCTTTATCTTTTTATTAAAAATATGGTGTTAGATTACATTTAGAACTTAAATAGTTAGATAAATAACAAGTAATTTGTTTATATTTTGTATTGAACGATACCAAATTATTTGTAGTAAACTCGTCAAAAAGAATAAACTTATAATCATTGTATTCCTCCTTGAGTGAAGCCTAACTCCTTCAATAATGCATAGTGTGGTTCCAAGCCTTTAAATTGTAACAACCACGTCCCAAAACAATGTGTGCATTTTCTTTTTTGTTATTATTTGGAGTAAACTTGCCAAAATGATGAAGATTTTGTTTTTGTATTTTTAAATTATTTGCATTTTCTTTTTGTTATTTTGTTTCTCTTATTAGTTATTTTAATTAATTAAATGTGAAACAACTATTATATCCTTATTAAAATTGGTTAAATTAAGGTCAGACATTTGACTTTTTGTCAACGACGGATTTTTTTATAGAAATTGCAAGAGATCCTTTCAGCGCACATTTGTTAAAAAAAATTGGGATGTAGGTACTACTATTTGAAGGTTATGAATAGTGCTGCATTTTTTATTTTATTTTATTTTTGAAAAGTTTGAAACCTTCGCTGCAAATTTTCTTTACTTTCATATGTCTACACAAAGCAGATATTAGATTTAAACTATTCTTTATAGTTGTTTTTCTTGTTATTTGATAATGTCTTGTACATCATGCTAGAATTAAATGTTTCCAATAATCTCTTCTCGACTTTCATAGCATGCATCCAACCATACTAAAGTAAATCATACCTCCAATAGCTTGTGGGTTGAGCTTCCATTTCCTTTCTCTAAGCTGTAAAAATGAAAAATCCTTGTATGGAGGGGGTTACACTCTACCCATTTCAACCCTAAGCACCGATCCTCTTCCATCATCCTAACAAGAGGCAAAGGGTTTTCTATATTCTATAGAATTCAATGGGCCAATTCTATATTAATTGGGATGAGAGTAAGGAGCATCCATAGGTGTTAATTTAAAAATGGCCCATCCCATTATGAGCCCAACAATCAAAATGTAAATGCTAGTCCATTAGTAGAAAAACAATCCAACACATCAATCATAATTCCAATCAATGCACATATATAAATTGATTTTCGTTTGGCTCGAATAGAAAAAAAAAAATTACGAACAATAATGTGGTGTTAAAATAAATCAACAAAAATGATCTAATTATGAGAAAATTAGGAAAATTGACTATATACATGAATTTAACCCCTTTATCATTACTCATCATGTGAACAAGGTTCATAAACTGGTTAATAATTTTGTTGGTTAAAATTAGTGCATAGATTATATTTTGTTTAAATTCATCGTGCAAACAAATAGGTAGAATGGCGATTTATATAAAAGTGGACACAATGAAATAAAGAATGAGATTTTTGACGGATGCAAGAATTGAACGCTCTTTCATTACGAATTCACCTCGACGATGCCTATGATTAAATGACATCTGCCTCTCTAGATTCAACGAACATTTTATGTTTAAAAAAGCATGTATCCGATCAAATGGTCGTAGTCCCGTGCTTGACTTAAGCAGGCCACTTTTGATCTTAGTTTCACATTTAACCAATTCATAAAACAATTAAAAGTCTAAAAATCACATCCATTTATGATGGATGACGAACGTGAGTACGTGACCATGTTTGATACATGGAAACTTTGTGAATTTTAGACAAAAAAAACTAATGTATTTTATTATGTTATCTAGATTCTTTCCCGTTCAACATCTTCAGGGTGGATTTGGTGCCCTTGAATTTACCATAAGAGTTAAAGATTGTAGTTTTATGATAGATTATTCATTCGCTTAAGAAAGTCTAAAGATTACAATCTCATTATCATAATCAACAAACTGTTCTTTATTTTAAAAAGTCAAATCTTGAAATTAAGCTCTTGTTTGAGCCCTATTTTTAGAAAAATGTAGTTTAGAATAATGATTTTTTGGAGAACGTATGATTAAAAAATAAGATTTATTTTATTTACGTGTAAAATTATTTTATTGAAAAATATGTGGTTAAAAACGAGACTCAAACAAGGGCTAAGCTTCAATAAACTATTTATTTAAACTTTTTTTTTTTTAAATAAAGAGTTTGGAGAGCCCAACTCGCCCTCTCAAGTATCAATGTTGCACTACTTAAATATTCATATTATTTTAAATGTTTTTGCTATTTGACATCTAAGAAAATATATATAATTGAAAAATGAGGGATAAAATAATAAATGATCGTAAAAAATATATATATATTGGAGTATATAAAAAATTTTACCCTTCATGTTTGAGCCCCATTTTTGTAAGAAAATGTGTTTTTGAATAGTCATTATTTTAGAAAATGTATAGTTAAAAAATAAGGAAAATTTTTCGAGTTACATGTAAAAATATTTTATGAAAGAATATGTATTTAAAAATGAGTTCCGAAAAAATAGAGGTCAAACATAAGCTTAACCCTTTTTTGATGGCTATTATTTTGAGAAAATAAAGTTTTGAATTGTAATTTTTTTGGAGAATGTGTAGTTAAAAAATAGGAATTTTTTTAAAATTTATATATAAAATATTTTATTATATAAATGTATGATTAAAAATAAATATGAGAATTAAAGATAATGGTTTTCAAATAGGGTCTTAAATATGCTATCTAAAAAGAATGTCTTCTTTGAAAGTAATGCTAATCGCACCAGCTAGTCAATGCATCCAACGACGGATGTCCGCGTTGTCGATGGATAGCCGCTACTTAGGGTTTTTTCATTTGTACAATAACCGAAGAGGTTGACAACCTCTCGCGGTGGTGGCCCCACTTGAATTAAAAAAAATAAAAAATTACCCACCCACGTTACCCTGTACATGTAGCACGGCTGACTTACTTATTTGGTGGACCCCATTTTTTTCCAATCCAAACTTCTCTCCTCTGATTAGTTTCCCTTGAAGAATTCAGTTGCCCTTATTGAACTTCTAAGTTTGCAATAATCATTTCATTAAGCAACAAATGTATGGGTTGGGGTCCCATTTTCACAGTTGTTGATATTTCTTCCAAGAAAAATATTTCAAAGGTTTGTCTATATTGTCATTTCGCAGAACCTCACTTGTTTGTTTCGACTGTTAAAAGATTTTTTTTTTTACTCTTCACTGTTTCACCATTTTTATCTGTTCTAGAATCTGGGAATCAGTGGGTAGCATACAAAATGGGTTGGAGGGATATGATCTCTTTCTGTCCTACTCCGAATTTCCGGAGTATGTTCCAGGTTTGTTTATGTCTATTTCTTTTAGTATTTTTGTTTTGTATGTTTATTATAATAAACAACCAAATCCAGTCAAGAAGGCCTTTTTGCTCAGAAATAGTTTTTTAAACTTTTTTTTTTTTTTTATCACAATCTTTATTCCTTCAAGATTTAATCCTTCTTGTCCACTGTACCTGCTATTCTCATTNTTTTTTTTTTTGTGAATTTGAGTTTTTAAAGTGTATTTCATGCTTACACTAGCTTGGATCATTGTGGTGCAATTTGTTTTGTTTGGTTTATTCAATTATAAAGAACAATTCTTCTAAATTTCTGTAATCCTGTTGTACCAAATCTTGAAGTTGCTTGCTTTTTTATTAGGAAACGAATATAATCTGGTGGTTTGTAATATCGAGTCATGGGATCCATCTTATTTGTTGGTTCTTTAGCCTATGTGGGATTTATCCATTAATGTCTAAATTTATGGGTGAATTGGGTTGGTGAGAAAATTGACTGCCGCGACATGACCATATGGTTTGCCTTTGATGGGAGGATTTCAGGTGGTCAATGCAAGTGGATCTCTTCTCATTTTGAAAGTTTAATGTTTTTATTATTTCAACCATATACCAACAAGCAGCTCTGATCTGCATCAGATTGGAAATTTGATGAAGATATTTTAATTCGATTTATTTTGAAGCTCAAACTGATTTTAGGGAGGCTGTAGAACGTTTGTCTTGAATATTCAGGTGATAGTTTTTCAAGTTGTATGAAATATTAATGGTTAGCATACTGACTAATATGAAAAATCTTGTGGTTAAGCAGTTGTTCTTTAATTAATTAACGATGTCATGTCCATAAGAGAGAACCACTAACTGTGTGAATTGTTGAAGTTTCTTTTGGTATCTGTGTAAATTAAAAACATGACAATTTGCTTTGGTATCTAGTATTGATTAAGACTGGACAGAATAACTGACAAGATTTTAGCTTCTTTTCCTTTACTAAGATTATTCATACCATCCACCCTACCAAATAAGTCGTAAATGTTATAGTAGTAATTTCTATTTCTCGGGAAGGATTTCTGATTTCACTGCTATTAACTAAGAGGCAAATTTGTGATATTTGATTTTTGAAACGGAAGATGCATTGGTTTTCTTTCTGATTTCACTGCTATTAACTAGTTCTGATCCTTAATGCATCATTTTAATCCAGGTTTTCTTGCTAATGGCATGTTTTAAAATAGTAGCTAGATTAGCACGAGATTTTATGTTTTTCAAAAATGTTAAAATATGAAAATAATAACGATAAATTCTGCTGAAAGATGGTTCGCTTTCATTAGTTGGTTCACACCTGCATTAAACTCAGGAATTTCTGGCTATTTGTTTCTTTAATTCTCAGTGGACTTGTTCAGGAGGCAAATTTGTGATATTTGATTTCTGAAACGGAAGATGCATTGGTTTTCTTTCTCTTCCAAAGAGGCAAATTTGTGATATTTGATTTATGAAACGGAAGATGCATTGGTTTTCTTTCTCTTCCAAGCGTCGTTATTTGCTTGAGTCGAACTTTATTTCAATTTGCATTCTCAACCTGAATTGCAACTCAAATAATATCGGCACACTGCATGTTCTATCAAACAGGGTAGACGAGACGGGGCAGAGCTTGGATGCGGACACACCATTAAGTCTCATGGAGCCGAACTTGCAAGGACTCACAAGCACGACTGGCTTATACTGTTACTGCTGCTTGTGATAGAGATCATTCTCTTTGTAATCCACCCATTTCACCGTTTTGTTGGAGTGGACATGATGACTGATCTTAAATATCCCATGAAAGACAACACTGTGCCGGTGTGGGCTGTTCCAGTGAGTCCCGATGTCTACAAAAACCACTTTATTCTTTTGAGCTTTTAAATACTTTCTGAAAATTAAATTAACTGCTCATTTTCAAATTGTGAATTACAGTAAGATTTTAACAATTATGTATTCGATGCCTTGTTATATTTTACAATATAACTTCAAATAGTCTATTATTAATAGGTGGTATGAAGCATATTGCTAAAAGTAATCAAGTATTCCAGCCTTTTACACTTATCATTATTGGTGAGGGTATGCTGTTTGTCACAAAGTGGAAATAACACTATTCTCTTTTGATCAGCTGTATGCAGTTTTGCTACCGATTGCCATTTTTCTTCTCTTCTACATTCGGAGAAAAGATGTCTATGATCTGCACCATAGTATACTAGGTAATATCATTCCATGCCGTCTGTAATTTTTTTAAGATCCCTCTTGCTGGTACCTATATTTAATAAACTAAAATTAGGATCTCTGCTTTTTTACTTTAGCAAGCAAGTGGTCAGATTGGCTAATCACTTCTGCTCATAATTGAAATGCAGGACTTTTATTTGCTGTGCTAATTACTGCGGTCCTCACAGATGCAATAAAAGATGCAGTTGGCCGACCTCGGCCTGACTTTTTCTGGCGTTGCTTTCCTGATGGGAATGCTGTATGTTATCTATATTTCTAAATTATTCAATCGCTAGTGTTTCAAATGCCTCTATAATCAGAAGATCATATGCTATGCAATTGTATTTGGTTCAAAACATTTGACAAAACGAGTCTCTGTATTACATAACAATGAACACAAAATCGGTCATAATGTAGTTAATCAACCAAGCTTCTTATCATCCCATTTACTTCATTAGGAGTACGATCGTTGGGGCAATGTGGTATGCCATGGGAAAGAGAGTGATATAAAGGAAGGACACAAGAGTTTTCCTAGTGGTCATACTTCATGTAAGTAGTACTTCTTGCTTTATGCTTGAACTTTCACTTTTGCTAGATGCACAAAATGTGAGAAAAATGTTCATAATTGCAGAGATTATCTTTGCCTTTTCGAGCGACACACTATTCATATATTTACAAAGTATGAGTCTGTAATGTCTAAGTAGAACAATAATTCTACATCTACTTTGTAAATATTTACAAAGCGTGAGAAAAATGTTCATAATTGCAAAGATTATCTTTGCCTTTTCGAGCGACAAACTATTCATATATTTACAAAGTATGAGTCTATAATGTCTAAGATCGACAATTCTACATCTAATCTTCGATGTTGTTGTGCACGTCATGAACTTTTCATGTATGATTCATCTAACAATTTTTCTCGGAAAATAACATAAAGTAAATCCATCAACAATATGAGAATATAAACCTATTTCCTTTATTTAGGTTGTCACCAATGTTTGTGAACATTCTTCATCTAACAATATTTAGGATGTTTTGCAGGGTCATTTGCAGGCCTTGGGTTTCTGTCACTGTACTTATCAGGAAAAATTAAAGCATTTGACCGCAGGGGGCATGTTGCAAAATTATGCCTTGTTTTCTTCCCTATTCTTGCTGCATGTCTAGTTGGTGTTTCTCGTGTGGATGATTATTGGCATCATTGGCAAGACGTGTTTGCCGGTGGTCTTCTAGGTGTGTGATCTCCTACTATTCTGCACAGATGGTTAATAATTGTCCTGGTTAAAACTCCTGTTTTCATGCGAGTTACATCTGAATACACTTTCAGGTCTCGTGGTGGCTACATTTTGCTACCTGCAGTTTTTCCCACCTCCATACCACACTGAAGGTGGAGTATCTTCATTTGCATTGATTTTCTTTTATACGTCGTTTCATTTGCATATATATATATATATAAATGAAAATGCTGGCGTCATTTCTATATCAGAGTCAGGTCTCAACGCTTTACCTCACTGCTTGCAAAAACATAAAACGAATATTTTCCAGTGTACGTTTTACCATATTAAGTTTGTTCTTTCATGAGACCCTGCTGTTTCAGTACCTCTCTCCTTATTCTATCAATTTAAGTTTGTTCGTTAAGAAGAATTCCTACCAGCAGACTTCCCTATACTCAGGGACTCTGTTAGATTTGCAAAGCCTCCTGTTTTGGTGTACGTATGTCACCAGTCACCTTGTAGGCATTAAAAGAAACTCAGTGAAAGGAAGACAGATTCTTCAAGTTGTTCAGGTGCTTACTTGGTTAAGTGTTGATGGCAGGATGGGGTCCTTATGCATATTTCAGAGCGCTGGAGCAAATCAATAGTTCCAACTCGCAGCCTGTAAATGTTGTTGGCATGGCAGTGCGAGGAGTGAATCAACCAAACAGCAATGTAAATGATCAGATTTTGAGTTTAACATATGATGCCATGGAGTCTGGTAAAGGGTAGATTAGAAATTGTATTGTGTTCTTGATCATCTTACCTACATCTACCTTGTATTTATCTCGACTTCTATGCAGACTAGTTACCTTGCAGTAACAAATTTTCATTATATGTTATTGTTGATACTTCCTGTGGGAAATTAACACAATTTAGTAGGTTGACTTTCACTTTCAATTTAGAAGAAAAGAAATACTTCTCTTCACGCTACTCTTCTCTAGAATTTCAAGAACATGTAAAACTTTGAACCTTTCTAATTATAAATAATTAAACTAAAATTGGGTTCAAGAATTCATACTCGGCGTCAAGAATTTATCCAAGAATTTTGCAATTCAATTTTGTCCTTTAATTTTTTCAGTTAATGTACCACTTTTTTTTTTCTTTTCTTCGATACAATTGATATATATGAGGTATGTCACCATTTAAACAATGTAACTAAGGTCACCATCATATCTTCGATGAGAGAAAATGACTAAAGATAGTTTTTTTCTTTTTCTATGCTCGCAAAAGCATGACCACATCCTCAAAAAGATCTTTAATATGTAGACTTGTTTTCAACGATCATCATAATCATAAACGATTAAAGCATGTTGTTTACAGAACATCACAACACATCAGATATTCGATCAACAGTAAGCCATGACTTTAAACATTGAAGCAAAAAATATATTTAAGTAAGAAGCAACTGCTGATGATGCTTTCAACAAGCCAGGCTCCAAAAAAATTTCATCTAAATTGCATCTGTATCACGTCTAGTGTTATCTTCTTGTAACCTAAAAGAGCAAAACATTTACAGTTAAAACTTTGGTGGGCATTTACAACAAGGTTGGGTAACCAGAAAATATGGAGGAATCGGAAGAACACCAAAGGTAGAAATATGAACTTATTGGCGCTTCCTCCTCGTTGATCTGTGCAATTGCCATGACCATGTAGCCAAGAATATCACAATTCCAATCCCAACACTTGTGCATGGAATTAGGAAACGATCCCGAAACATGATTAAATGAGTTCATAAACGTTGATTTAATATGTGAACATACTATGAAAAAAGCAAGAAAACACACCACGTCCAAACTTGATACAAATAAGGAGTTCGAAAATGCAGATAGCAAGCAAAAGCCAACTAAAAGCTCCCTCATGTTCCACTGGTTTTCTGAAAATCGAAAGCTGCAATCAAGCAAAAACAAGAAAAAATGAGAAGATCTCCTCATGGGAATATCAATATCTTGCATAATGTATGGAGTATTGAAACTCAAAAGATACCTGTCTTGTAGGTAAGAATTGTATTCGCAAATGGTTGGTTTACAATAAGCCACCAAAAAATTAACCTATTTATTATGATGGGATTTCGAGGAGGAATCCGGAGACAAAAATTCAGGAAGATTGTATTAAGTTCCACAGTCAAGAAAACAAAACAAAGGATGAGAACTTGAATAAATCGCAATGGACCAAGACGAGGATGCCATTCATCTTTGTCCCAACGTGCAGGTGTAAATTGTCCCCGTGTTCTCTTGACCTGAAACAGGAAAGAGACGCAATAAGGGCCCGGTTTGTACAGACCATTCATCTTATTGGGGCCCAATATAAGTTATAGCTCTTTTGTAATCTAAACCCAAGACTGAAAACACTATTTTACATAGCCAGTAAATTAAAGAACAGAAAGAAAATGTTGCACATAAACATACTTTGCCTAGGATGTTTTGCTGCCTGCTGATACCAACCCAATCATAAGTTTTACCGTCGAAGTACCGAACAGTACGCATTCATATGATTGATACCAACCCAATCATAAGTTGAGAGTTGCAGGCAGCAGCAGCACCTCTCATGTGTATTTAGAGCATGTTTGGCTAAGCCTACAAGGTAAAATAAGTAAAAGGTGACTAAAAATTGACTATGTCCAAGCTTAAAAGTCACTTCCAGGCTCTAAGTTAGCATTCTTACTACTTCCCTCAGTATATTACAAGAAGAATAGCAAGGCAATCAAAAGTAAAGTTGACAAAACAAGAGAACTAACAAATTTTACGAAAATTAACTCTCCCATTATTAATCATACTCAATCCAACATGTATCTACCAATACGTGATTAATGTTGAACCAATTCAACTAATAAAGTTCAAATTTTGAGAACTACTGCATATATATACAAGAAATCACAGCATTCACCATTAACAAATGCATTAACTAACTAAATGGAGACAAAACAAAGCAAATCAAAACTTAGTTATGCGTACAAGTTAAAAGAAAGCTGAAACCAGTGACACCACAGAGAGAAATGGCTATGGCGGTGCTGGAAAGAGAGAGTTCACCTAAATGACCCACCATTATTAATGATATTACTTGAAGCAAATACTGTGATAGAGTCACTAATACCATAGGTCCTTCTTAAATCCAGTCTCTTCATCTCCTCCCATATCAATACTTAAGAATCAGATTGGATTACGCTATCAAGCATAATTTCATACAATCTCAAAACCTCCATTGGATGTCCAGATCAGAGTTCTCATTCATCAAAATGATGTAGGTATTTATTTATGGACATTCATTCAATTGCGTCTCTGAAATATATCTGTAAGCCTTATGCATTCTTCTGATTTTACAATGACCATTTATCAGATAATTATATGCAATCATATTTGCAAAGTCCCTTCTGCTCCACATCTTATAAATATTGAAACGCTAGCTCCATCACGGACCATCTTCAATAAAATTCACAAGTTTCTTCTAAATGATCTAAGTTACAGATCCCATCCACAGAAATTTTATACATTAGTAGCATTCCTTCTTGTAACAAGAATGACGTAGAAGTATCACTCACCAAGCTTCAGTTCACCCGTAATGCAAGTTGTGTATGCAAGCCGGTCAGGCTCCATCCCTTTGCTCACCATCTCATCAAATACTTTCTTTGCCATCAATAAGTTTCCTGCCTTATAAGAACCATCTATGAGAATTGTATAGCTAAAAGCATCAGGAAAAATGCCATAATTGATCATTTCATCTTTCAGCCGCATAGCGCAATCTAAATCCCCATGTTTGCACAGTCCATCCATCATTGTATTATAGGTTACCAAAGTAGGGTCGACATTCCTTCTCCTCATCTCAAACAACAAGAACAAAGCCTCAGTAATATCCCCCAACTGACAGTGTCCATATATCAGAGTGTTGTATGTAACAACATCAGGCACCAAGTTCTTCTTCAGCATCACAGGAATCCATTGCCTGGCATCACTCACTCTCCCTAACTTGCAGAAGCCATGCATAAATGCATTGTAAGTCAATATAGAAGGCAACGCTCCTCTAACTTCCATCTCTTCCCCAAGCCCTAGTGCCTCAATAAGCATTCCCTTCTGACAATAACCACATATCAGAGGGTTATACGTATAAGATGAAACCTCCAAACCTTTATTCAACATCTCCCCAATCAAATCTTTGGCCTGATCAAACTCGCCTTTCTTTGACAACCCATTGATCAGCACATTATATGTAACATCATTCGGATGGAAATCCCTCCTCTGCATCTCCAGCAAAAGGTCAAGTGCCTGCTGCACTTCACCTTTTTTACAAATTAAATCCAACATCGTGTTATAGGTTACAATAGTAGGCTCGATCCCAATATCCAGGGGCGGATCTGGGGGGTGGCTTGGGGGGGCAGGTGCCCCCCCACCCCACC
>CAIGRT010175710.1:0-24544 GCA_903798405.1 Fraxinus platypoda
TAATTATATTATATTAGAATTAAATATTTAATAATTTATTATTTCATAAATAAAAATTTTAAAAATTTTAATAAAAATCTGATTTTGAAAATTTCAAACTTGTTTTCTTATTTTTGAAATAGGCTAAACTTATTCTTTTGAATGAGAAATCTTCCCCCCCTTTTTTTTCTCATTTTCTAGAAAAACACCATTAAAGTTTAGATATGGTTTTTAGGCTCACGTCTAAATTTAATGGGCTTTTGGATTCCAATCCTATTTTACCAAAAGAGTCGAACTGCTTAGGAGAAAGTTCTAGCTTATCTCCAAAGCAAGTACATAGGAGGAGACAGAGATGGAGCTATTAAGAAAAGTATTACACAAGGAAATATTAATTCCCTTACCAAAAAAAAAATAAAAAATAATAATAATCAAACTAGATAGAAAGCAACCAAACACTCGTACAAACTAAACGTTGAAATAAGCTTCTTTCACACGAGTATTTTGAGCCTCCAGTCTTAACAAACTACTAAGATCTGAACTAATACCATGTGTGAAGAATTGTTTGTATCTTGAGATGCTAATTCTTTCATTGGCTATGTAGTCCGAAATTTTGTTTCATTCATGATATATATACAAAAATTTAAATGTATGAAAACGCCGACAATCATTTACTCAGTCGAGTAGAGAATGGACACTACGAGGTCCTCTACCAATAATCATGAACATGTAAGACCATAAAAGAATCGGACTCATTAATCCAAATATAGGTACACCCTGTCTTACTATACAAACTTAAGCCAACAATAATAGCCTGCAATTCTGCTCAAAGTTAGAACACCTTATATTGCATATGTCACAATTTACAATGTATTTGGTAGAACATGTGACACTCACAAAGAGCATGTCACATTCAACCAATTATAGGTTACAGATAAAAATGAATATTATGTTTTTGTGACCTTAGTAAAAATGTTGATTTTGATGGCATGTCTAACGTTCTAATTTATGCCAGAATGGAAATACATGAATTTTGAACACTGTAGGTTCCAGGGAAAATTACTACAAGCTCTACAATAAATATGATCATAAATTTTTGAGTTGATGGTAAGAGATATTGATTAATAGTAAGTCATATAATATACTACACAAATTATCGGGCTATTTTTCACACATTTCAAGATGCAATCACTCACGTGTATCACCTTTATACACATTTGCTGGTCAAATATATGTTATTGCTTATGTCCCAATTTATGATGTATTTGATAGAATGTGTCGGAGTTACAAAACAGTATCTTACAATAAGCGAATTAGATGTCACGGTCAAACAGAATTATAGGATGTCGTTAAAATTAGCCAACACAATAAGTCAAACTTATCACTATATTCTTATAAACTTTCTCAAAATAATACATTGAATTCACAATGTAATAGCATATAATGACACTATACAACCAAAAATTTCACACGTACCAAGTCACAAACAGTTTGGGTCTTACTTGATCACAATCAAATAAAAGTTGTGGTTACACTGTCCACATATTTATGTGACAATTAAACATAACTATAGGTCATACCCAAAAATTTCCATAGATGCATGAAGTCCCAAAAAATTACATGATTAGGTTACAATTTCTCATTAACAATGTCAATACAATAATTCCAATAGTTCACAAATTTATGAATAAATCAAAAAATAAAATAAATTTATAAGTGAAAACAGTAACATGAACCCATTACACAAACTATTGTACTATGTGATGACTTTTCAGTGTATGTTTGTTGTCAATTTTCTTATTTTTGGTTCAGCGGCACCATGTTGTTTCAAGTTCTTTGACTGTAATTACATCCACCGCACTATATAATATTGTAATTTCAACTTCTACATAATCTAATCCCAACTCTGAAATAACAAGGTAGGCTAGCTCAATACACTTTCAAGTATCTTTCACCGGAATTAACAATATGTAGCCTCCATACAACAGGCACACATGCACAGTGGTTGACGCAGACATTTTGAGTTAGTGGTACACAATCAAACTTGTAAAAAAAGTATGAAAAATTAAAGTTAAGGTGTACTTGCATACCTTGAACATTCCTTTTAATTGGTATTTTGCTTATTGCAAGACAACGTAAACTTACGTTTAAAGTACTTTTCCATAACTAATACAAATAATTAGTGAAAAAACAATCATCTATCAATAATCACAAAATAAATCTCACAATTGCCTAAGGTTTAAGCATAAAGGTTTCACATTTGCCTATTAATGCCACCTCTATTTTGAATTTTTGATGAAGTTCCCAAACTAAATCTCACATATTACAAACACAATTCACAAATCAATTATCCATCACAAATTTACAAATCAGATTGACAAACGACCAACGGGTTACAAAAGCATATGAATTCAACCATTCAAAAATAGAAAATTCACAGATTCTGAGATTAATAAAATCATATATTTACTATTTACAAATGCTCAAATCATAGTTAATTGATCGGAGTCATCGGACACTAATTAAAATCACTAAATCAAAATTGTTAATATATTGACCTTATCACTCTGTTTAGGTAGGTGTGTCAATTTGGTTCGCCACCTCGAGTAGCCTGTGGCCCGACTAGCTTGGGCCGAGCCCCATTTTGGAGCATTGCAGAGGCAGCTACGTGGCTACCTTCTAAAAAAAAATAAAAAAATCACGAGCCGGCTCGATAAGGCCTGTGCCGAAATCTCAGGTTAAACCTAAATTTTTTGGTTGAACAAAAGTTAGGTTTGGTTCGAGCCAAAAAGAGCTCGAACTATTTTTATTCGAGCCGAGCTTAAGTTTCGACTCGGCTTGTGACATCCCTACGTTTAGGGCTTGAACTGTTACTGGCAGACGGTTGTAGAGGACTGGAAGCAAGTAGCAACGACAAGAGGCGGGACTAGGCAGCAGCCCTCGTGACTGAATCGTTTATGGTTTTGCCGATTGCAATTTTCAATGTTGTAGGCCACGTATAGAATCATAATTATGCCCTACTATTCTGGCCATAATAGACCACACAACACCTTCAAGAAATTCTAATAAGAATATATCATGTCACAATTAGAATCAGAATTGTGACATACAATATTGTTGATTTTACCATCCAATTATATTAGCACAATTTGAAGATACTATACAAATATAAAGGTCACAAATCACACTTCAGGTCACAATATACTACACTACACCTTCAGAATATTCTGATCAGAATGACGAAGGTCACAAACTGAATCAAAATGTGGCTTACAATTTTGTACATTTAATCATCTAGTTCCAATGATACAAATTGAATATACTATGCAATTATACAAGTTACAAATGACAATCATGGTCACAATACAGTACACATCACCTTCAAGAAGAGGATGCAACTATGGATGTAAATATATGGCCGCAATCCGTACAATCACGTTGATAGATGTTGATGCAATCGAAACAAGAATTCTTTACAACCACGTGATCGGAAACAGATGGAATGAAGGAGAACCGTGTTGTTTTGCAATTCCCAGATTTAGATTCATTGAAATGGTGAATCAATCAAATTCTAGGCCATTGGACAGTTGAAATCGTAAAATTAATGAATAATTCGTGACTTACTCAGTGGAAAACTGTTGATGAACAATTGTATTCATCAAATTATGGCCAATTTCAATGACAATTTTAGTGAGATTTTTGGATGAGTTACGAGGGATGTATTATAAGAGAGTGGAAAATGAGAAAAATGGGATATAAGAGAAAGTGGAAGGTGAAAGAAATGAGATGTGAGAGAATTTGTTATATATCGATGGATATATGCTATATATAAGGATGTGATAATGTTGATCATATTATCCTTATTTAAACTATAAATTTTCTAAATTTCAATTAGAATATATATACACACACTTTTTATTATGATTTAGCACCTAATTCATGAAGGTCTTTTTTTTTTTTTTTTTCTTTTATAAGATTGTTAAATGTAAAATTGTATACTTAAATTATTGTATTTATGAATTTTTTCCAAATATAAACTCAAAATTATTCGTCAATACAACCCACGTCTGTGGGCTATCAAACCCAACTATTCTTTTTATTCTTTTCTCTTATAGTAAATCAAGAATTTTGGACTAATCGACCTATCATAATTATAATTATAAGGGGTGGATTTATGCGGGGTTCGACTATTTCATAAGTGTAGCAGTCATGCCTCAAACCTTTGAAGATATACTTATTTCTACCTGACGAAAAATGTCTATTTAGTTGTTCAATTTCGCTTCATGTACATAAGCAAAACCAACAGAAAATTGATAGAATACACACATGTGGGTCCCATGTATTTTTTTTTAAATACACGATAGGGCCCACTCATTGTGAGTATTTCCGTGGGAGTTTTTTTGTACATGGGGGAATAATTCTTAGTTGTTAAATGTCCACTTGACATGTAACTTTTGTATGAATATGATAAAATTGTCTGAGGAAAAGAGCAATATCTAATATAATTTGAACCGACGCCTAGATTTTTAAATAAAGGAAATCTTTTATAGACAATTTTAAAATATTAGCCTGGCATCTCGTGCATGTCACATGGACATTTGTCCTTGTTTGAGCTTTACTCTTTAAAATAAAATTTTTCTCAAACTCATTTTCAAACATACATTACCTTAATAAAATAATTTTAGCGTAAAAATCCAAAATTTCCCTACCTTTTTAACCATATAATCTAAAAAATAATAATAATCATAAAAAATCATTTTTTACAAAATTTATTCTTAAATAATGGGCTCAGAGTGGACTTAACATTTAGCCTATGTTTAGTAGGGATTAAAAAGTTTATGAAATACGCGGTTGAAAAGTTGTGGGTCTCATAAAATATGTGGTTGAAATTAATTATTGACTTTAACTTAAATTAAAATCTTCATTATAATCAATACCAAACATGGGTCTAATTAGACTTTTTGGTTAGGTGAAGATGATACGCGCACAATATTAATAGGTTGAGGATTTGAGTCTTACAAATGAAAGGCTGGGGACCATGGTTACCATATTTATGAAAAATTTGGGACCCCGAAGGAATTTATCCTAATTATAATTAGTGAGTGCATTAAACTTAGTCAGTGTTCGATATTGATTAAAATCAACATTTTAATCTAAATCAAAGTTTATAATTAATTTTAATCACATATTTCATAGGTCTCACAACTTTTCAACAACAGATTATAAGCTTTTATCAAATATACTAAAAATCCAATTTTAATCCTAAACAAACATGATCTTAATAACAATTAACGATTATTATTAGTGACTTAAAATGATTAATGTATTACTGTTCAAGGAGCAAGTTTCTCTCTTAACCTTTTTAATTGAACAAATTGATATTGCTGTCGTTGAAATTTCAGTAAATTGTCACGTTAGGCACGTAAAAACAAGTTACACTTCAAATTTATGAATATTAAACTAACGAGAAAGGAAATCTAATTTTAAACAGTATCAACAAATTGATCGTTTTCATCATTGTAGAGATTACCTATAAGAAAAAAAAAAATTGAAAATTGACCGCTTCCTTTGAAATTAGGGATCAACTTACTTAGCCCCATTGGACAACCGTTACAAAGCCCTTGTTTGATCCATATTTTTTCCAACAATCTTGCTATACATACATCAAAGCTTAGCTTACATAATTGCCATATGTCATCACTCTATCATTGAACATTTTAAAATATGTTCAGTTTTTTCATCCAATCATTTCCCCCAACTCATCTTGGCGTTGATTTTGGACAATTTCTTCTGGCAAAGTAGATTAATTTTTTTTTTTAAATATATATTTTTTTCTTTTTAACCACACATTCACTAATAAAATAATATTACACGTAAACTCAAATAGTGATTTTTTTGGAGAATGTGTGAATAAAATGTAGGAAAATATTTGAATTTAAGTAGAATATTTTATGGCGAGAATACATAATGGAAAATGAGTTGGATTTTTTTTTTCGATGACAGTGGGCTTAACTTGCAGCACAAAAAAGTTAACAAAAAAAAAAGGATTGGCCTGGGAAAGGTTGAATTGGGGTGGTCATAGCCGTGTAGACCATGCTAACAAAAACACACAGCAGCAACCTATTATTCCGAGTACTAAAGAAAAAAGTCATCACCTCTTCCATCCTCTTTCCATATCTATACCTGCTGTTCATCTTCTTCTCGTCAAAATTAATGGCGGCCTAACAGAACCCATAAAATTTCTCATAAAAAAAAGATCCCAATTCATGGAAATAAAGAAACCCTAATCCCTGTTGTTCTGTTCGTATTTGTGTAAATATATATATAAATATTCGCTTCTTTCCTCGGAGTTGGAATTATCGTGGGCGAGATCATTGCAGATCTGGGCTTGGATCGATTCGGTAAGGTTTTTATTTAGGAAATTTAATTTTATTGTAGATTCATCAAGAACTTTTGATGGATTTCGTTCTAAATTTTGTATTTTTCAATTTTTTTTTTCTCTTCTTGTTGGTATTTTTTTTAGATTTTAGATTATAAAGTTGTGTGATTTTGGGGTTTTGAATTTCTGGACTTGTAGGTTAATTGTTCGTCTTTTTGATTTTTTATAATTGAAAAGTTTGGTGTTTTATCTAAGTTTTTAATAAAAACCAATTCTTTTCCAGTTATGCGTTTGTCTGTCTATATCTGGATAAACCTTGTGTTGATTTGTGTGCATCCTCTTATTTCTGATGATTTTTAATAGTTGAAATTGATTTTGGGGTTTAGTTACTGCAAGTTTGGTTTGATATTTTTGTTATGTCCTTTGGTGGTGCAACTTGATTTGAAACCGATTTGTAATAAATTTATTTAGCTAATAACAAGTTGCAAATACGAAATGTGAATCCTGATATTCGTGACGCCTTTGAGGATGTATCACGATCTCGTGTTTGCTTTAGATGGTGAAATTCACACTTGCATTTTTTTTCTTTGGAGGTCTGGTTCTTAGCTTTTCGTCTTGTTTGCAATTGATAATGTAAATTTTTAGCATACTAGTTGTCTTAAATGCTGCTTCTATATGGTTGCAAGTGGGAAGTTTTACATTTGGAAAGTGTTTGATTTTGAAAATTGGGTAATGCCATGATTGTCAGTATCTAGGTTTGGGTAATGATGAGATTTGAGTTTGACAAGTGTTTTTAATATAAGTGTTAGCATATTTAGGTATGGAAAATGCCAGGGGTTCAATTTTGACAAGTGGGCAACGAATAACTGATGTCTTTTACATCTGTGAGGCAAGGCCTTAGCCTCGGTGTGTTTTGAGGTGTAAACCATACAAACACATAAAATAATTCAGTATAAATAAAAATTTGACAATACATTTATAATAAACCATAAGTCATTTCGAAACTTCATAATAAACAAATTGTCAAAATTAAAGGTGTAGCTTGCAATTAAAAATTAAGGAAATCAGTATAAAGTAGAAAATAATAAGTTTCAAATTATTTATCTTGTAACAATTTTGGAATCCGGATTATCTCAGATTTTTAAGTAAATCTTCAACATATTTGATTCCCTTATCCTCATCACCACCAACAATTTCTTCTTATTCTTTGTTATCACTTATCACTTGGAATAGTGTCTTCCCCTTAAGGCAGAAACGAGAAAGTGCTTGTTTGGGAGAAACTATAATCTCCTTATAATTTGATGTCAATGTCAAACATTAAGTTTAATGAATTAATAACACATTCATAACTACTAGCTACTTATTATCCACAAATTTTGTGGACTCACTACTCATTTTCACTATGATCTTTTCCAAACAAGCAAAGAAACAAAAACTGGTAAAACGTTCTAGCCTGGTAAAAAATAACCAAAAAGTTGATATAATAATAAGTTCGTAAAAGGCAAGACAAATGAGTGCACACCTTAATGCCCGTGAGGCATTACTCTCAGGATTTGATGCGTAAGCCTAAAAAATGGCACTAAAGGCGTATGCTTTAAGGCTTATCATGAAAGCCTGATGTGAGGGGTGCCTCAAGGCATAAGTATCAAACAACTTTTTTAAAGAATTGACACAAATGAATTGCAAGTCTATACCATTCATGGCGGTGTGATAAGATTTGTTTCAATTTGCTTCCTGGGTTGCAAGACCTCTTCGTGTGTGTTGATTTTCTTGAATTGGGATAGAATTGTGCGTTCATTGCAATAAAGTTATCCTTTGCTTTACCGATGTGAACTATTCGTATCTTTTAACCTTCGCAACAGTTTAATTCAGAAGTATTTTACACGGGGCACAGTGTCACTCCTAATATTGACATTTCCTCTCAATGGTATCAAGCTTATCAGTTTTCTGGCTGCTTATTCTGGTGATGTTATTGCCTTTTTGTGCTACTTAAGTCTGTAGTTGTTGACATTACCTTATAAATGCATAATAATGCCACAGAAGATTATTGTGGTTTGATTTACTATTGGTTAGAATTTATTACTTCTTGACTACAGAGTTGCTTTTCTTACTTGAATTCCAGATGTATATCAAGTAACTTAATTTTTTTTTCCTACCTTAGTGTGCTTACTAATAATGGATGTTGAAATCTTGCCTTATACTTCTTGCACATTAGTGATTGAGAGGCTATACTGCAGGCAGTTTCTTGTGTATTAAATGTTATATGTTGCATCTGAAGTCGCATACTTTTGCTTTTGATGGATTATGACCATTCCATTATGATGGATGACGATAAAGAAAATTCAACAAGGGAGCATGTTCAGCGTCTCTTCAACAAGGTATGCATGTGCATCACTCGTTTAAGTCGTATTATCTGCTGGATGTTGATCTGGCATTGTGCATTTTCATTGTTATTCACGTGTATGCAAATCCATGTAACATACAGAAACAGGCTAAAACACCGTAATAATTCTTCTTTTTTCAGAACATTAACTGAATGATTGCCGCCTTTTCTTGTCCAATCTGGTGGTTTAAAAAATATGTCATTGTCATGATTGCACAATACTCTTCATTCAATTATGTTCTCTTGTCCTGAGTTTTTGTTTCACTATAGAATGTTGAGTTGGAGAACAAGCGTAGGAAAGCAGCACAAGCCAGAGTACCTTCAGACCCAAATGCATGGCAACAGATGCGTGAAAATTATGAAGCCATTATCCTGGAAGACCATGCTTTCTCTGAACAACACGACATAGAGTATGCTTTGTGGCAGTTGCATTACAGGAGGATTGAGGAGCTACGGGCACACTTGAATGCTGCTCTAGCTTCTTCAGGATTAGCTGCTTCTCAGAATGGGAAAGGTCCAACTCGAGGGGGACCTGATCGGGTTTCTAAGATCCGTTCCCAGTTTAAGACTTTCCTTTCAGAGGCCACTGGGTTTTATCATGATTTGATGTTGAAGATAAGGGCGAAGTATGGTCTGCCATTGGGATTTTCTTCTGATGACCCAGAGAATCAGATTTCCATGTCTAAAGATGGAAACAAATCTTCTGAGGTGAAAAAGGGCTTGATATCCTGTCACCGCTGTTTTATTTATCTGGGGGATCTTGCTCGTTACAAAGGCTTATACGGGGAAGGTGATTCTAAAGCTCAGGCTTTTGCAGCAGCATCGAGTTACTACTTGCAAGCTTCTTCACTTTGGCCTTCAAGTGGTAATCCTCATCATCAGGTGAATCCTTTGTGGAATTGTCGTTTTGGTTTGCTATTACAACTTTTTAGAGCCTTCTATTGCTTATTTCTAGTTTTACTTTTTGGTTTTTCATATTTAACTTGGAGCTATTCCCTCTAATTTTCAGCTTGCTATACTAGCATCATATTCTAATGACGAGCTGGTCTCCATCTATCGCTATTTTCGAAGTCTGGCAGTTGAAAACCCATTCGTCACTGCACGGGATAACTTGATCATTGTATTTGAGAAGGTAAAAATTCAGTAGATGAACAAGTGTGACAATTTAAAGTATATAATACATGTCTTTGGTGATTTTAAACTTATTGTGTTGAAGTTTTTTCTTTGTATCACTTTCGTTGATAGTCTTTGTATTAGTACGGCAGATGACAATTACATTCTGGAAGATTAAGATTCTGCACTTTCCTTCCCTAGTCTCACCTATCCATCTGGAAGGTAAAGATTCATCACATAGACAACAAGTGGAAAATGGCTATTGTATAAACTTCTTCAGGAAGCTGGTGTTAATTGGGCATTCTTGAGCATGTGTAATGGAGTAATATTGAAAATACGATTGTGTATAGTAAGGGTAGAAAAGGTGCAATCACGTGGAAAGCGATAATTTCGGCTATTTTTTGGTTGATCTGGACAGAGAACCTCTTAAGATCTTTGAAGGAAAAGATCTAGTTTTTGAGTTAAGAGAGATCTAGATCAATGAACTTCTAGAGATGAGGAATTCAATGGCATTCCTTTCTCTTTTAACCATACTTAGTTGGAAAATATATTTTATTCGTGAATGACTTTAATTTGTTTGAGTTAGCTGGGTTCCCTTATCCTCTACAAGATTGTACTTACGATTTTATAATTATCAGACTCACTTTTCTTATAATAAAACGTGGTAAAGGCCTTTCTTCCATAAATCTGGCATACATTCTAATTATCCTAACTAACATTCCAAGAGTTTTTCATTCGTCAACAATTATATATTTTTAGAAGAGGAAATGTATGGATTGTAGAACGTGGTCTTGAGATTTGCAGGTTTTGAGTCTGTTACAATAGAAATCCTTGAATTGAGTTTCCTTTGTATGCAGCAAGATATGCCCATAATTGTTTTTGGTATCTTTTTAAATGCGATGCTACCTTGCTATGATCATGCAGTAAGTTAGCTTGCTCTCTGTAAAACTTTAAGCATTCATGACATAGCTCTCATTCAAGAGTGAAATTTATGTTTTTATGCTGATTAAGAACAAATGTACTAGAACTTGCCATTTAGCTGAAATTGATTTTTGGGAGGAATTGTTTTCTTGCCTTGATTCTTTAATATGTCTGCATCCTCTCTTACAACATGTGGCTTCACCACTCCTATGGTCTCATATTTAGTTTTCCTCTATTTGGCAGAATCGGCAGAGTTATACCCAACTACTTGGTGATGCTAAAGCTACTTCACTCAAGACTGTATCTTCCCAGATGCCTGGGAAAGGGAGAGGCAAAGGTGAAACAAGGCCTTCTATAAAGGATGATAAGGTGGATTCAAGTGCAGTCAAGGATCGCGTATTTACTGCACCTGAAGTCTTCAAAGCCTTCAACATTCGATTTGTTAGACTAAATGGCATTCTCTTTACACGTACAAGGTCTTTTCCTAATTTATTACTGTATTTTGTATATTGGGAGAACACTATAATTAATCGCTGATGCGTATCCAATTGCTATGTTTAACCAGCTTGGAAACTTTTGCGGAAGTCTTCTCGATGGTTAAAAATGATTTGTTGGAACTCCTTCCCTGTGGGCCTGAGGAGAAATGCAACTTTGGCTCGGATGCAGCTGAGTGTAGGCTTGCAATTATCAGGCTGGTGGCCATCCTTATTTTCAGTGTTCACAATGTAAAAAGGGAAAATGAAAATCAATCATATGCTGATATCCTACAGCGCTCAGTTCTGCTTCAAAATTCATTTACCGCTGTCTTTGAATTTATGGCCTGCATGCTTGAAAGATGTAACCAGCTAACAGATCCCTCGTCGAGCTATTTATTACCTGGGATTATGGTTTTTGTGGAGTGGTTAGCCTGTTGTCATGATGTTGCAGTAGGCAGTGAGATGGAGGAGAAACAAGTGAATGCCAGGTCTGTTTTCTGGAAGTACTGCATTACCTTCTTCAATAAGCTTATATCAAATGGATATATGTTTCTTAATGAGGATGAAACATGTTTCTCCAATATGAGCAAATACGATGAAAGTGAGACTGCTAACCGTCTTGCATTGCCTGAGGACTTCGAATTGAGAGGATTTCTTCCTCTTCTTCATGCCCAACTCATCCTTGACTTCTCAAGGAAACCTTCTTTTGGAATTGATGGTGGCAGTAAGGAGAAGCAAATCCGCATCCAGAGGATTTTTGCAGCTGGAAAGGCTCTTGCTAATGTCGTCCAGATTGGGCAGGAGGGATTTTATTTTGATGCAAAGTTGAAGAAATTTGTAATTGGTGTTGAACCTCAAATTTCTGATGATTATGCACTCATGGGTTCTTTTGAAGTTCCGAAATCTAATGGTATCACACAAGGAATTTCAGTTGTGTCTCAAATGTCTCTGGGTGCTATGCAGCCAGAGCCACATGTTAGTATGGATGGAGAGGATGAGGATGAGGTGATTGTGTTCAAGCCATCTGTAACTGAGAAGCAAATAAACGACTTTGCTTCAAATATGACTTCTGAGGTTGCTTCTGGTGCGGACAAGTTTGATTTTGGACATGAAAATGGATCACTTCATGAAAGTTTCCTCTGGCATAATGCTTTAAGCACCGGCATGAAGCCACCTGCAAATATTGCTAACAGCGCTGCCCACTCTCTGCGTCCAGCTCAACCCAGCACTCCACAGTGGCTGGTAGAACAATCTCCTGTAGTTAATGGATTTTCCCACTTGAATTTAATGGAAAATAGACCTGCCATGAAATCTCATCTGCAAGATCATTCAAGAATTTCTCAGGCTGCTGCCCTTTCTGTTCCCTATCCACCTTTTGTCAATCCTGATGCAGCTCATAGTTATCCCATTCAGACCCCTCAGACTGCTTTATCATCGAAGTTTGATTCCATTATTTCTTCAGGAGCGGTCGTGTCAGCAGGCTTGAAGAAAAATCCTGTGAGTCGACCTGTTAGGCATGTTGGTCCTCCACCTGGCTTTGGTTCTGTGCCTTCCAAATTTGTGGATGAGTCAATGAATAGTATGACCTTGAAAAATGAAAATCCTCCAATTCCACAAATGGATGATTATAGCTGGCTAGATGGATATCAATTGTCCTCGTCAAATCAAAGTCTTGGATTTAACCATTCCATTAATAATTCAGGGCTGATGTTCGGTTCAGTGAGCAAGATTAATAGTTCAATGGGGATGTCAAGCTTCCCTTTCCCTGGAAAGCAAGTCTCCACACTGCAAATCCAGGGTGAAAAGCAGGACCATCGGTTTTCTGAACATATGAAGGTGTATCAGGAGCAGCAGCAGCAACTTCAGAAAGGAGACCAAAAATCTGTTGCACTGCCTCAGCAGTATCAAGGACAACCTCTCTGGGATGGTCATTTCTTTGTGTGACCCAATTTAGGGAGTATTGACGGTAGGCTGAATCCTCTCAAGCTCTTTCCCCTTCATATTTTGACCTTCTTTCTTTTATCGTATTAGATAAATTGATGCACTGACACATTTATATATTCTATTTATATTATTATTTTTTTTGGGGGGTCAGGGGAGTGGTCCAAACCTGTTTATTTTGTTTAAATTTTCTTCTAAAACATTTTTTATTTAATTGCTATGTATCAAGGTTGTGGACATGGGGCTATTCTTTCTGCCATTGCGTGGTTGGTTTTTGCAGTGTTGCGGGCACCTGCTGTTGAACAGGTATGTCTCTCTTCTCTCCTTCCTCTTTTTGGGTTTTAGAGTCTTGATGTGTTGGTCAATTGTTTGTTTAATTTTGTCTCTCCCATTGTGTTTGCAGCTTGTGCCATGTTCTTAAGACTGGTTGAACGGTGCTTATGATGTCAATAGATTCGCTTGAGTACCTTGTCTAGTTGGATTGGTTGGACAGAACTCTTCAGGGATATCGGCTTTTGGTGGACGATGTAGATGGAATCAAGGGAATTACTAGCAATTTTCTACCTGGCGGTGAAGGACTTACCTTAAGTGTTAGTAGTTCCCCCCTTACGTGCCATGATGAGCAATTTCGACAGCTAAACTTTTAAGGTAGATTATCGGCGGTCACAAGTTTCTGCCTCAAATGATATATATGAAAGATCCTGAACAAAGCTTCCTTAATAATGGTAATTATTAAACGTCTCGTATATTAGATGTGGGAATAAGTGTACGATACTTTCATGCTTTGTTATTTAAACTTTTTATGGGTGATGTTTTAGTTGCAAACACGAAGAACTTTCTTTATGGATGTTCTCTAGTCTCTATGAAATAAATATTGTTGTTATATTTTCATTTTGGAATTGCAATGGTGTTATATAATATTTTGCTAATGCCTTTCAGTTTGAATATAAATATTTTCTTAACGTTTCCATTTTGTGGGAAAGGTGGAATGAAGAGTTGTACAATTATGACATGTCGTTTTGTAGGGACGATTGGATAACATTGAACGGGATTAATGAAGGATATGAAGCTAAAATCCTGTTTATTATACTGTATACTTTTGTTCACTGCCACATAGCTATACATGCACTGGTGGTTATATTTGTTTGGGTCAAAGGCAAATTTTCAATGGCAATTTCTTGTTGGTTTTTATTTATTTAATTTTTTTATGGTCTAATATTGTATTCTAAACTCGTGTTACGTATTTAATGAATTTAATATTAGTATAAAAATAATTGATCATTTTCATTTACTGTATCTCGTCATGTAAATTAAAAATAATAATCGTGTTTGTAGATAATACTTAAAACTGTGAACCTCTTAGTTAAACTGTAATATGTACACCATCCCCACCACCACTAGCTTGGGTTTTGGAGGGGTCATAGCTCATACGACTCCATATCTGGAGGGATTATACGATACCCTCGTTCAGACGTCAAGTTCTCCTCTTCCCTTCCATGTCAATGGATATCTTCAAGTCTAGCTTTCATGATTAGGGTTTAGAATGGAGAGAGAGAGAGAGAGAGAGAGAGAGAGAGCGTTAAGGTAAATCAATATAAGCACTCTTGAAGTCTAGAAAAAATAATTGTAAGAAGGTTGAATATTCTGTCTTAAGATGTTTTCTATCTTCCCATTGGGAGGCAGTACATGAAGTTGCCACCCAAGAACTTGCTGAGTTGAATGAGGCAGCACATGATGTTGCCACCCAAGAACTTGCCGAGTTGAATGAGGCCTTCGGGGGAGAAGAGGCGAATGCTGGAGATGCTGGGTACGGGAAGTCAGAAATAGACACCACTAGCACAGCGATCTCATCAAACATATGGGTTATATAGAACGAGATCTTATATTATCGTAAAGATGATAAATAAACTTAATTAGCATTATTAACACAACATATCAATCCCCAAACAAATTGAAAAAAATAATTAAATCTGCTTCAACTTAATCATATTTTGTTAAGTTTTGCAAGCAGAAAAACAGTAGCAGAAGTGACAGCAGGAATGAAAATTTCATTTGGAATAGCTTTTGGTATTAATACTTGCTTAATGAGTAGTGCTGTCGATGGAACTCCAAATATGTAGAAGAATATATCTTTTGCACCAATTCCAGTAACTCCTGTGTCCAAAATTATATCTTGAAGGATTTTTTGAAACTCCTCTTTTGTCAAGGTTTTTTCTCCTTTCTTGTGATGTTTCTGAAAATTATGATTAATAAGAAAAAAGTTAATTAACAAAAAAAAAATAAAAAAGATTACAATACATATGCAGCAAATCAATGGACTCAGAATATTACGTTCGGCTATGCTTAAGATTAAGCATCTTTTAGGTGTTTATTTAGGTAGTTTCGTTGAAAAAACATGATTTTAAGCGGGACTAAATACGTTATCAATGGACTTTCTTTATAAAAAGTCTGAACTAATATATATATATATATAAATTTTTTTTTTTTTACAGGGTGACATTTTTTATTTGATAAAGGCAGTATCGAACATGATAACGAAAGAAAATTCATATTCCCCGACTCTAAATATTTGCTGGTTGTAGACTTGTGCATGAGTATTCATAGAAACTTACCTCGTATGCCTCCTCAAGCGTGTTAGTTTTTGGCACCCGAAATGACGTGCTACCGATTTTTTTGTTAATGTCTCTAAAAATATAACCAAAAAAAAAAAAAAAAGACAAAAATAATTTGGAAAATCATCTTCCAGTAAAAAAAAACTTTTAAATAAAGCTGCATTGAAATGTACGAAACAGAAGTGAAATACTCGACTGCTTGGCAAACTGCATGGTAGAAGTCAGGTAAGCTCCTGAATTTTTGGTCTTTAAAGTAGTTTTCATAGCATTCTTCAATGATGGATTCAATTTGACTAATTTTGTTCTCCCCATTTCCTGCACAAAACATAAGCACATAAGATTAATCAACAAGTTGTACCAAGAATTAGACAAACTACACGCTCGATATTATAGATTCAACTATTTATCCCGTACTACTTATAGCAATAATAACACAAAATAATTGAATAGTGATTCACTTTTTATGTGAGAGCTACTTCGACTTGCTACTAAATACTATTGTAGGGTCTGTAAATAAGAGAACTGCAATCCGTTTGAAAGTGATCACGTCTCTCTACCAAGAAAACATGCTGCCAATATATAGAAGGAACCATAAGAGCAATCTATGATAAATATGCGAACTACCCAATATGTTCTTATACGATTGAAAATTTGCACAGAGATGCGCATAGAGAAGGAGAGAGAGTACCCATTTTCTTGAGGGATTGACCCATCTTATGCAAAATTTTGCAAGATATTAGCAGTCTTGAAATGGAAAGAGGAGTTTTATGAGATTTATTATGAGGGCTTAACACATGGGATAAAAGTTGGATTTTAGATTTCTTTAAAATCCAGAAAGGAATTTTTGATGCTTCTATCCATGTGATACATGGAAATGTAAGAGAGGAAGCGTTGGCCGCCAAGCAAAGAATGGAATTATGGGATTTTATAAGAAGATTAATTAAATTGAAAGCATGGTAATTAACTAGTTGTGTCGATTATTTATTTGCGTGCATTGATCACGATTATTAATGACGAATTCTTGAATTATTGTGTCCATAGTCTCACGAAAATAGGGTTTTGGTTATTATTATTATTATTTTTTAATAACCTTGGAACCTAAATTTGGAATATCCTAATATTCAAAAGAAATTATTCAGTTCACCTTTCGATTAGTGCCAAGAATAAGGTTATTGGATTGTCCTAACTTCATATACCTTAAACAATGTAAATTTATATTTTTCGACAATTATTATACTTAAAAAACATGACAAGCAATCACTCTTACATCTTCATATTGAATAATAATATTCTTTTCTAAAAACTCTTTTTTACTATATTCCAACGAATTAAAATAGATCACAGATAAACATATCAGGTCCAGGAATGTAATTGCTTTACTGCATTATTCAAATCGTGTATAATAAAAGGTTTATTTTTACTATAAAAATATTTATTTACTTGAGCTCAAACTACAACTTCAATAATATTGGTTTCATTTAGCCCTTCAAACAAAAATTTAAATGGGACAATGACGATAAAAGGGTTAGCATTGATTAGAGGTGAGGCAATTCTACCAAATAGGTACTATAACAACAAGAATAACGCTATATAGTACCATTGGTGTTATAATCATTGGTGGACCTAAGGTGGTGACTTGTGGGTCACGTGACCTACCAATATTTTGATTTTTGAATTTTTTTTTATATGGAAATTGTTTATTCTTTACAAGAAATGGAGATTCAAGATTGCAGTAAGCTTAATGAATAATTTCATCTGTTAAGTACTCAAACCATTTCTTGACTAAGCTTCAAAATGACTCAATACTTTGTTCGAAATGTAAGTTGAGACCTACTTCTCAAGAGATCCACTTGGTTATAAACTTATATTTTAGTCAAATATAATTTTTTCAACTATCATATCGAGCCACATTTAACTTAACAAACGAGTTTTTAAAATCTCCATAAACAATTGGGATACACTATATTTGTCCAATATTGTCTAATACAACATCATCTATCGTTTAAAATGTTGGATTCATAGAAAATTCTAGAAAATCTAGATGTATAATCTCTTGTTTTTATTTTCTTATATTATACTAAATTCCTTTCAATATAAGCAAAGATTCTACTAGAGGCTAGAGCGAGGTTGCCTACAAATTTGTAAAACATATATAGCTACCATGTTTAAAAAGACGACTTTCATCAGCTACCCATTTATGAAAGGAAAAATTGTATTAATTTTCTCTACTTAATTCATGTTGCTGTGTTAGTTCAAACTCAAGACAATTCTTCTACACATTCACCAAAAAATTTATCTGTGTCATAGTTCAGTGACTAGACAGAGAAAAAGAAACAAAAGAAGTGGTCAACTTTAAGTTTTTTTTTTTTTTTTGAAATTTGAAAGGTAACCACTAGGCCGATGACAGTAATTTATAATTTCAAATTTTTATTTTCTTTGACAAGTGATAGGAAAATCGATTTGGATTACTTTTGCAGTTTGTTTTCACTTTGTCAAATTGATTTGTAATGATTTATGGTTTACACAATTTTTTTCTTTTTTTTTTTGTAAGTTTAATTGTGCTTCCCTCAACGTATACATCTTCTATTTTTTTTGTAACACCAACTTAGGCGACACTATATAATAAGCTAAATGAAAGGTGTTTATGTGACTCATTTAATTCTATCTATCATTTAATGACACTTAGTGTCACATAAACTTGTGTCATAACATCAGTATTGCTAAATATAAGGATGGCATGGGACGGGGCCACGAAGGCCCTCTCCGTCCCTTGCCTGCCGAAGATCTTTTGAGAGATTGGATGGATTTAAGATATTCTCATTTCTCTCATTTTAATTCCCATTTAAGTTCTAACCAAACAATTTTAGGCGGATTAATTAAATTCACACCATAATTTTTGTTAATTGTCAACATTTTAATTACAATGAAAGTTTTTAAACTTTATTCATTTTTGTACTTGTATTCCTAACTTTTTTTTCTTGTATTCTTATCATCAACCTTCTATTAATTATAATAGCTTGTCTCCGATAACATTTCTCATCAAAAAATTCGTCAAGACAACGTCAAAGGACTTATTGCCTTTCATATATTTGAATAAGCAAAATAAACAAAAAAAATACATAAGTCCAGCACAAGAACTTGGTGTAGACGCCCTTTCTACACTTTAAACCTTTAAAGAAGGTTAACAACATCGTAATAATATTTAGTTCAAATTAAATAACTAAAGGCTTGTTTGGAGGAGATTTTTAGTTATTTTTTTCCAAAATTATTTGTAACTACACATTCTATGAAATCCACAACATTTCTTCACTTTTTAACCACGCGTTCTCAAAAAATTATTTTTTACTTGAAAAATCTCCCCCAAACAACTGTCTATTCCGTTACAAATTAAATTTTGAAGTGAGGTAGCTTAATATATATGTTTATGCTAATTCTCGGCAATCTCCCGACTGCTATCCCAAATCAGTATCCTGCACTCCCAAACAAGCGTTACACATCGGAAGGGTTTCGGAATAAGGAAAGCTAGAGATAGGTTATATTTGTCTAATCGTATGCAGTTTTCACTTACCTTTTCTATCCACACCATTACGCCTTTCTAGTAAAGCTTTTTCGAGATTATAAGTTAATCAAACTTCATTTATAATCACACGTATACTGCACACAAATATACAATCATCATTCATTCACGATAATTTCAGATACTACTACTAATTCACAACAGTTATTTAAACATATTGCATAGTCCAATACGACGCCTAATAATAGTGTAGTGCAACATAGAATGCGCAAATCTGCTACGACAAGAAATTCTGTTTCAACTCGTGCGAGCCTTATTCTCCACTGAAGTTAAGTTGAATGTGTCTGCTGCACGTCTGTTACTTGTAAGCCTAAAATACACAACAGTTTTGCTAAGGAAACAGTGTCCAAACTATTGTGGTATATAAAGAAGAAATGAGAATCGAGATATACCTGAAACCTGGATATCAGAAATATCAACAAATTTGTTTTTTCCCAACTCCACTTTCTTAAGCTTTCGCGCACTTAGCTGTCCTGAACAGAATTTTGTCATCGCAGGGCAAGCTTCGACGAACATTTTATTTAGTGAAGGGAACACAAGATTATAGTCCTGAGAGTAAAACATTCTGAAACTTTCAAGATATCTAAGATGTAGTTGGCTCAATTTAGGGAACACAATTTTGCTTGCAGTCCCTTCCACCATTTCTGTCTCCCTTTCTTCTTCTCTTCCAATAATCTCTTCCATCGAGGAACAGTGTTCTACCCTTAAAATCTCAAGACCAACAAGCAAGTTGGCGACAGAAGGTGAACATAAATATCTTAGGCTGCCACAGACTATAACTACAAGTGATCTTAGATCCTGGAAGACATGAATTCCTTTTGGCACTTTAGTCAAAATGTACTCTAGTTTAGGCAGATCATTCAGATTCAATGAATTCAATTTACCAAGTATACCTTCTGCATGATCTTCAAACGTTAGACCCTCAAAGTCGAACAATACCTTCAATGCTGCACATTTTACTACTTTAAGACTTCTGAGGTTTTGCAACAGTTTGATTGAATCTGATTGTGCAATGGTCAACATATTTTTACAATACCGCACAATCACGACTCTTAGTTTATATAGAAATCTGATTTGCATATTCTTGCCGAGCATCTTTACAAGACAGTTCAAATGAACAACTTCGAGAACTTCCATGTTAGGTAACAAAATCTGTAAAATAAATGTCAGCTCATTCACTTTCATTTATCACCAAAACTCAATTAGCCACGCAGAAGACAAGAAATAAATTAAGTTAAGTGGAGTATTTTGATGTGGTGCCCCACAAGCAAGGTATAGCTCACTTTATTTACATAACTCCTAAATTTATATCCTTAAGATTGTTATCTAATAATTTGATTTTTACATTTAAAAGATTATTATCATACTCAAATATAAATTTACATCTAAGACCTGAAATAGGCAAAAGAAGTAGAACATTTAACACATTGAAACAAATACTGCTCCATGCTCACACACACAAAAAAGGAGAGATACCTGGTTGAACAATGTTTCTGGAACAGCAAGGTTGTTTACTGTGCTGACAGCTGTTGATACAGATCTGAACTGCTTAAAACTTTTCAATGACTGAAGGTTGAGGTGGTTCAAAGCTGGGAACTCGATCATTTCAGTAATTTCATTTTCAACTGTGTCCCTTGATACAATTTCCTCTAACTTAATACAATGAGATGTTTCAACAGATTTGAGATTCACCAAGCATTTTACAACTGACTCTGGAAACAGGTTTCTAATTGGTGAACATCGGTTCATCTTAAGAACACGAAGGTTGCACAGTGATGGAGGTTTGATGAGACCCCTCCATAAATTTTTCATTTTTGATAGCTCGTGTAAACATACCTCTTGTAATCTGGAAAAGGCGCCGGCTGGAGTGAAGTCGGTGGCATCAATAAGATACTCAAATTCACAAGACTGCACTGTCAGCTTCTCCAAGCTTATGAAACCATCTTCGTCTAACTCGCTGACAGGATTATTCCACGCCTTCACTTCTAGAAGAAGATCGTCTGTTCTCCTCATTAATGAGGTAATTGCAGGTATTGAAAGCATACTTACATCAATGTCATAGAGATGTAAACTCCTTTTGAAATAATAATTTCCAATGTTTTCTTCGTAACCTCTTACAATTTGAAATCTTGGCAGCTTCTCAAGACTCAACTTTCGTAATGTTTGCAGCAAAAACTTTGGATTATTTGTGCAAATTTGGAAAGTGTAAAGCCCAGACAGTGAACTTATTGCTGCAATGTAATTATGTTCGAGTTCATCATCTCCTATTTCCAAATACTAGTAACCCAAATAGAGCTCTTCTAGTTTCTTCAAGCCCAATAAGAAACCCAGTGGAAGTGGACAAGGGCCTTCCTCAAACCTCAAATCCAATGACTTGAGATTGCTAAGTTCTGAGATTTCACTGGGAAAGTCATAGAGAGGAGCGATAGAAACTGAGAATTTCCAACTTCTTTAGTCTCCCAATCATGGATAAGTCATTGTTTAGTGTGCAGTAGTCCAAGCACAAAGTTTGGAGACTTGTCAAGGATTTGAATGATGTAATTTCCATGCTCAGACTATTTAAATCAAGAACTTTGAGTTCCTGCATATTTTCAAAGAAGTCTTGGGGTATGTCTACCCAATATGGTTGGCACAGCACCCGTAGCTACTTCAGTTTCGCACAATTTAATCCATTTGGAAGCCGTTGGAGAAAATCAAATGTCAATGAGATGGCAGTATATGATTCATAGGTATAACCTTCTGGCCACTCTTTTAAACCAGAATGTTTCACCATATATACATGTTTGTCCTTTGATGCAATTGATAAACAAACATCTCTAACAACATCAAGCAATTTCACACCCTCTTCATGACCTGATCGTAATAAATAGCAACTCTTTAGATCATCGGCGAGTGAAATGACCATATCTCTGGTTTCTGATAATGTGTCGGTATTTTGAAACATTTCTAGTCCCCTCGCATATCTAACCAAACATTCAATTGAAATATTCTGATCCTCTGGGAACAAAGAGCATAGCAAAAGCAAGGACTTGGCATCATCACTCTCTAAATAGTTGTAACTAAACTCTATACTTGAGTAGTGCTAGAGGTAATCCTCCACATTCCTCTGCAACTTGTTCTGCTATACTCTTGACATCAGTTGCATCATGGGAAATTCCAGCTGCATCCTTGAGTATCTGCCAAGCTTCTTCTTTAGACAAAACTTTGACTGCAAATTTCCTTGTATGCAGCTTCTGATAGACATTTTCAAAACGGGATGTATAGAGAAATTTCAACCCTTTATGACCACTTGTAGATGGAATCCCTATAGTTTCCAAATCGATATCTTCCCAAACATCATCTAATATTACGAGAATGCTCTTACCATCATCACCCCCAAGTCTCTGATGAAGTCGTCCAGCTCTCACAATAGTATTGGTCTTCTCTTCAATTTTCAAATCGAGCAGTTGAGCAAGTTGATCCTGAATTTTTATTAAGTCTTGATCCTTAGATACATCTGCCATTGCAACATCGTCAAATAAATTCTCAATTTTGACTTCAGCTGCTATTTCATTGGCCAAAGTCGTCTTACCTACACCAGGCATGCCACATATCCCAATTATGCTGATATCTTCATCTTTTAGGGCTTCCAAGATTTTCTTCTTAGTTGATATCCTTGTCTCGAAACCATGAACATCACGTGGCGTTTGGTATAGCGTTTGCACTGGAGGTCTAGGGTATCCTATTCTCTCAAATTTACCTTCCTTTTGGAGCCCATCTATTGCAATAGTGTTCTTCGTGGCTTTCCTGCTCTGGGAGTAACGAGATCTTCAATTTGGACATCTAAGGCATAGGCACCGCGTTTGAGAATTTGTTGTGCCTTTCAAAACATCATCCGCCTCTTTCTTTATGTTATCAACCTTTTGCAGCCATGCCAAAACATCTGGCCCAATAACTTCGGCATTTCTAATGGCTGCATCAACCAATAGTTGCACGCCAGTTCTCTTATTTTCAAGATTTTCCAGATTATCCCTCAGATTCTGAATGTTACTAGTGTAGCAGAACAAATATTTGAACTGGTTCAAAATTGGATCGATCGCATATTCTGCAAGCTTCTCTGCAGCGCAAAGGGCTATTTCCATTATTGATTTCTATTGTCTTCTCCTTTTTATCCTACCTGTCTTTGCCTTTTTTGTTGCTTGTGAGCTAAATTAATTTTCCCACAAATCTAACACAGTTCTTTCAGCTCATCAAGGAGACATTACCAGGAGAATTAGAGAAACCTACCTGGAGGAAGATAACAAAGTACTGAACTCATTATTAAATAAGTACAAAGTAATTCCTCGAACTTCATTAAGAAAAGAGAATCAAATGTAAAATATACTGCAAAATAACATCTCGATCTGTACTTTATATCTGCAGCTTGTAAATTTCCAGTTCCATAGTTTATTTATGGAAAGACTAATGTCTCTGCATGACAATTTTATGTCAGCATTTTCAGGTTACCAATGAATGAGCATTGAAATTACATAATTTCTTGTTGGGTTATTGCATTAGTAATTTATCAATTGTTTCCTTTCCGATACTGTTCAATAACTCTTTAAAACTTGAGACGAACATATTAAAAAGTTAATGACAATCCTTCGGTAAAGTAACTGACAAAAGACTAAACAACATCTACATTCACTCTTAAGTTCTCTCTCAACATAAGAGCATACCAAAAGATGTCATTTTACAGTCACCAAGAATTGGTTGTGAACACACAAAAAGTCATTTTACAGCCCCACTGGCTTCACCTCCCCAACCCCTCCTCACCCTACCCCTGGTTATGCAAAAGATTGATGATCAAAATTCCTGATCTAAAGGTTGAGTACCATTTTGATACATAAGGCATATGTTGGCGACGAATCACAATTTCCCTCTAGATAATGCCACATAAATGTATCCATAGATTATTGTGAAGTGGATAAATGTTCAATAAAACTAGGCCATTTTCTTAACCATTTACCTGCAGCGTTTACAATACCCAACAGGAGACCGTAGTTGATAATCTTATCAACAAACACACATTAGCAGGCAGTTTTGTTTATTTTACACTCTCCTGATCAATGTAAAGTTTTCTATTTTTGTGCTATGTGTTCGCTAAAATCTATACCGCAAGCGCACGAGTCGCGTTCAAGTAATAAA
>CAIGRT010175738.1:0-23258 GCA_903798405.1 Fraxinus platypoda
CAGTATTTATTGATCACAATTTATTATTTATTGGTCACACACCAACCAATTTATTGTTCACAATCAACAAATCATTTGTGACCTCCACCAACACCGCACCACTGTCGTCTCCGTGGCCAACACCACAGAAAACGCACCGCTGCCGCCAACACCAACACCACAGAAACCACCACCGCCGCTACTACCATCAACACTGTCATCGCAATCACCAACAATTCACAACCACAGCCACAGCCACCGCAACCACCAACCTCCCTAAAAAACCCCCAAATCGCGATGCCGCACCACAACCACCACCACCACGAACATCACCACCATCCCCGCCACCACCAAATCGTGATGCCGCACCACAACCACCACCACCACGAACATCACCACCATCGCCGCCACCACCAACAACCGCCAAAATCAGCACCACCACAGCTTCCACCAACAACCGAAAACACAACCAAAAAAACCCATGGCCGCCTGTGATAGAGATCAACAACGTCGAATCTCAGCGCCAGCAACAGTCAAATCTCAGCACCAGCTACCTGCCTTCGTCACACACCACCATCACTTTTTTTCTTCGACCCTTGTCCATCTTCGCCCATAGATAAAATGGCCTCCCGTGACCATAGATCTGCAGCCTTGCACAAGATGTGCCGCTGCCACGCATGGCTATCATGGGTAAACGCCACGCAGAGGGGAACCGTTGTTGAGCGGCAGCGTAGTGGGGTTAAAGAGAGACTTCGCTGCGGATCTAGTAGGGGCTCAGACGCGACATCGTTCATGAATCGCTGGAGCCGCGTCATCTTCGTTCACGGATCGCTGCAGCCGCGACATCGTCGTTTTGGTCCGGCGATTTGAGGGAGAAGAGAGGTGGTGGTGGTGGTGCCGACGAGATGGTGCTAGTGGTGATGGTGTCGTCGGGTGGTGGCGACAGGGATAGAAAGAGAGAGGGGAGAGAAAATTGGTTGGTCGGTATGGGGAGAGAGAGGGGGGGGGGGAGAAAATGAAAAAATTAGGGTTCGATTTTGTGTATGATTAATTTAAATAAACAATAATTTAAAAATTATTAATTAAAACCTGATTTATGTAATTATAAAGTTGATTCTATATTTTTGAAAATGGTAACTTAAAAACAGGCTGTAATTTTCTCAAAAATAAAAATAAAAAAAATCACCCGGTGTCACGGAGACCGTAGACACTTGTCTGTTTAAAATTCAAGGTCCAACAAAAAAAGGCCCAAGTAAAAATAAAAAAGGAAAAATTAGGTCCATTGTCCTAAAAAAAAAATACATTTTTGATTAATACCCCCTCAAACTAAATAAAATTATAATTACCATATTAATTACGTGCCAAACCTCAAAATACAGAAAACCCAACTCATGAGGAAACCTGTGAATTGGAAAACTCTGAGACACCTTCGTTCCCAATTTCGAATTCGACTCCAATGTTCTTGCAAGGAAAAAACCTCACCCACCACGTGAAGGAGCTACTTGAACCAACAGAGATGAAGACTCCGATGCTGAGCCTGAGGCGGGGGTTTGGGCCGAGCACTTGAAGCTTGCTAGTGGGTAATATGAGATCGAGGCCACACGTAGAAAGCGAGTTTGAAATGTCCATTTCTCTTTTCTATCATTTTCATAAAATCGAAATATCCGTACTCTTTGACCTCTAGTGGAGGCACAATATAAGTGTTCTGGTTATTTTTTGCAGATAGATTAAGATGAAAATGAAGTGCAATGTGGATATATTTTTCATTGTTTTGAACTTGATTATGGATTTTAGAGAGAACTGCAAAGGTTTGTTTTTAGGGTCAATTTTCAATTTTCTGTTGTATATACGTTGATGTGTATTCTATGGAGTTTTTATACTTTTTTTTGTTGATTTAATCGTTGTATGATGTGAATTTCAGACAACTAGAGTATGAAGGCCATAAAGAGAAAGACTATTGGTACTGGACGCATGAGGCACCAACACCACGTTCCCCGTAGATTCAAGACCAACTTAAGAGAATGTATAATCTTATTAATTTAAGTTTTTGATTTTTATAGTTCATTATTGTTTTCTTTTGGAATTAATTTGAAAAATTGATGGTCGATTTAGGCACTCACTCAACCTGCACTCATTGAATTTGATTAGTGGGGACATTTGAATTTTCTCCTACACCTTTGGTGGTATATATGGATCGGTTTAGCTATTTTTCTTTGGGGTTGGATTCATCAACGTCGTTGCCACACCATTCTTGTAAGATTTATTTCTGATTTACTATTCAATATTTATATTCTATCTCTACAATGTGAATTCCAAGTTTATTCATCACCTAAGGGATAAAAGCTGAACGCTGATTTTGTGTTTTACTTTGCTTTCACTTTTATTTGATAAGAAAATAATATCAATACATGATGATAACTAAGTTCTTTATATTTGAAAGTACGAAGTGTGTAAGCTTGCCTTTATGCTGGTTGCTCCACCGAGAAACACTAATATGGGTTGCTGTGCCAATTACTGTCAACACATGACTACATTATTAATCTCCGTCATCATGATTTTGTGACGCATTATGTTGAGCAATAGAAGTATACAACTACTACTAAAATATTGAGGATCACTTAGGATGTGCATGCTTGTGTTTTTAGTTCAATTGTATTATTTCTCGATTGGGTACTTGTATCAATTCTATGTGTCGTGCTTCTTTATTTTGAATTTTTATTATTTGTTACTTTTTAAAAAGTTTATGTCACTTGTTTGAGCGACAAACATATGTTTTGATGGGTGTTTTGTCATTTTTTAGTATGTCACTTTTTAAAATTTTTGTCACCGTTTTGAATATTTGTCACTTTTTTCCAAGAGATGAAGATGAGAGCTAGAGCACTCGAAAATAGCTAATTCTAATTTAGTTTTCTTTTCAGTCCAATTTAATATTCTCGCCTATGCTACAGATATTCCAATCTCTCAAGAACGGATTACTAAAGATTGAAAGTTTGATGCAAAAGTACAACATTTTAGATCCTCATGGGCAGTCAGTAGGCAATTATAGTTATTAGAAAGGAAAGTTGCCTGTGCAGAGTGAAGATGATGGTTAATTAGGCTTGCCGGCCGTTTTTAAAGACAGAATTCACCTATCTAATGGTGTCTACTCCATTGATTCAGTAAAGGGCCATGCACTAAGTGTTGAAGATGAAAATATGTCTCTTGACAGTGAATCTGATTCTGAGGAATCGACAATTTGCTACGGACCTATTGAAAAATCTGAAGACGTTGATGAGTGAAGATAAGTGAGGAAATTATTCTTGTAGTGCCCAATGGGACGTTTTCCATCGGCAATAGGTTGTTCATCCAGTATTTTATTTGAGAATTATCGCTCCCTTTATGCTTTCTTGCACTTGAGTTTTGTGGATACATTTTATGTTTTTGTATTCGGATTAATTAGAATATTTTAGTAAAAAAGGCTTTAATTAGTGTTTTGTCACTTTTTTTTTATGTTTCACTTTTTGCCAGTCACTTTCTTGAAATTTATGTCACTTTTTTGAGTGACAAACATCATTTTTAATAAAAGTTGTATATAACATTTTAATGAAAAGTAACATGTCACTCTTAAAAAAAGTGACACAATGTCAATCTTTTCATAAAAAAGTGACACTTAATTTTTCACAGTATTTTTTACTTCAAAAATATTTTTCATATGATTTTTCAAAATACCTCTAATTTTAAAGGTTTTTTTGTAAATTGCCCAATAAAAAAAGACCCAACTATTCATCTTCCCCCAATCTTTCTTCCCCAATTCTCTTCACGATGGCAATTCTAAAAACTTCAACTATGCGTGAATGCTGCACCTGCAAATTCCAACGGAGCCACATGGGCGGCCACACCACCTCGTGTGGTCCTGGCTCCGCCACTGCATGCATGGACAAGATAACTGTTTGTTTTTTGTTTTTAGCTAGTATATATTGGTTTGGTTTGTTAGAAATATTAATTATTTCTAGGCATTTTTCTGTTCAAATAATCATGTTGTTTACTCGATTTCTATAATTCACTTCTTTTTATTTTTTTAATTCATGAAAAAAAAAAACCAAAAAAGGGGGGAGGGGGTTTGTACTAATGTTAAAAATTCTAAACTAATGCAATCCACAATCCCGTTGAAGATGATATTCTTTTCATCCTACATTTTGTTTGCCACACTGTAATACACGCATATTGTTGTATTGGAGACGCTCTAATTCTCCCTTTAATCAAATTTCATTCTTGGTCCCTCAACTTTTACTAAATTATAAAATGAGCTCTAGTTAAATGAGTTAAAAAATAAGAATAGAGGGGGCAATATCATTGAGCGTCTGATTGAACAAGCAGGGCAGGCACTAGGCTGAGGAGCCGACATCTGCTTTTAATACATCCATCCTCTCTATTTAATTCTTGAAATTCAGGTTCTTGTTTCCGAAGCACTTGAATAATTAGATGTAAGAATGACAGACTTGTGCGTAGGAAAACAAGAAGATGCGCGTCTTGCATTTAATTTTAAAACCAAGTATGAAAACAGAGAACACTTCATTCAATGAAAACAAAGTCAGGCACTAGGTACTAAAAATCTGCCAAACGGGCTGTTCAGTGTTCCATGAAAATAAGGTGTCCCTATGCACCGGCCACCGGGGTGACAAATCTTGCAAACGGGTTGTTTAAGACGGTTTACTCAGGAGATAATCGTGTCAATCCGAACAAGATTTTTGAATAATTGCTGGCATCACAACATTCATCCAAATATCTGTCACACTAGAAGTTAATTAATTTTTATTACTTACTATCGAAAATTTATCCCTGACTAAGCGAGGGATATCCACAGCCTATTGATAATGAGCACAGTTGAAATCAGCTTCAAACTGCTAACAATTACGCTAGTCCTAAACCAGCATTACCATTTCAAAAGCGACCAGAACTGCTTCTGTCCTGCAAAAATGCAGCCCTCTCCACTTTCAGTTTCTGAACAATTTCAAGTATCCCGGGATCATGGAACCGATCATGGACAAACTTTCTTTCCTCAGCCTGTATCTCCTTGATAGCACTAGGATATGGATTTGGTGGTGGTTTCTTCCCCTGAAGCTTTGCAATTTGCTTCAGACGAGCATATGCTATCTTTTTGGCTTTTCTTTGAGCATGATATTCCATCTACAACAAATGTAACCCTAAGGTCAGGCGATAAATGGAGGACCATTTACAAGTTCTTGATCTTGTCTTGCAACATAAGCGATAGATCAAATAAGACAAGGCCTAAAAAATTTAAATTGGCAAGGAAATATACATACATCTGCCATGGCCATAGCTTCCTCCTCACTGACGCCCTGCTCCTTCAACTCAAGAATTCTCCAGCCAAATACACGAGCCGGAGGAGGGTCAAAACCACTAATCCTGTTGAAACATGAAATGATTTGATAAGCAATTTGGAAATACAAATTTAACCGAATTTTTTAATTCTCAGCTCGGGAAACAAAAATTATAAATCTATTAAGCTCAATAAACATTCTTTTCCTTCCTGTCAGATGATAACAGCATTTGCTTCTCTCTATTTTAGCTTTCACCAGCACAGTGAAGGGGTTTCATTTTGCTTCTTCACAGCCAATGAACTGTTTTAATCAAGATTCTGCACGGTGAATTTAGATCACTCCAGTTTTGGTTTCTAGTATTACTGACTGAGTATTATTGTTACAGCATGTGTCTCGTTATTGACTTGCGAATTTCAATATCAGCAATAAAAATCCCTAACCATAGTGCAAAAGCATGACATCACATAAACAAAAAAAAATTATCAGAAAATTAACCGCGCTGATCCCATACATAGAGGAATTCGTAAAGTGTTTTAAAGATAGAGAGCAATTAACTTTTGAAGACAGCATGTTCAGGAAATCGAATTCTATTTGTTTATTTATTTTGTTTATTAGCAATAAGCTAGTCTATCAAACTAGAAAAGAGAGTGAATCCTCATCATAAACTTTGAACTCACTTATGGGGTGTTCAGTAACATTATTGAGCAACTGAAACTGAAGATGTTGCATCCTAAGTTCAGTGTTGTTATGATGCAAAAGTGGTGCCACTTAAAATCACAAGTATCACTACTAGGAGGCCAAAACCTTCAACTTTATGGGATTAATAAAATTTAATGCTATATAAGTGATTAAGTTTATAAATAAGAGAAAATAAGAGACTAGGCAGACAACTTCATTCCAAAACAAATCCTTCCAATATCTCCCTCCCTCTCTAAAGCACCAGAAGGCTCTCATTCAATCACCTCTCCAAGGTTTGAAAAATGTACAAAGATCATTTATCAATAATTATGTGTTGGTTTAACTAATGCAGAAACAATTAAACAAAGTGAAAAATAAAGAACAAATATTCAGAATTCAATCAAGTTCAACACTTGAATTTAGAAAATTGACACTAAATCTTCAGTTTTCAGAATACAGCATCTTAATTAGGTTCAAAAACTTTAAACTTCAGTGTTCAGATTTCAGTTTTATTAAATGCCCCCTTCGTATATCTCCAAGACAACACGTGCTTGCTTTTTGTATTTTTTTTCTCCAATTAATCAAGTAATATGCTTCAATGAATCTTGATTGTCATACTATATCAAAAAGTGAATGTGTGGATTCTTCAATGAATCTATTTAAAATTTACCAACCTTTAATGTGAGATGAAGCTGCAGATTCTGAGGTTTAGTGCATATTGAGGCCATGATTACTAAATATGCCTGCAGCTAAGTGATATACATGTACAGCTCTCCTATCGGATTTTGGGAGGTGGCAGGAGATTCATTAGCAAAATCACAATTATTCCACTAACAAATCCCGAAAGATACAATGTTGTGAATTAGTATGTGATTCTTTATTCTGAGTAAAACTCCAATCTTCAATTAGAATGAAATCATCATTCATCACAATTCAGGATGACATAATTTTCCTCAAGTGGCTGTTAACGTTGAATTAGTTTCATCACTACATACAAAACTCTTCTGATGATTGGCATTCTCATCTATTTACAGCTTGCTACATTAGTAAAATCAAGTTCTGTGTTTACGTGACAGGTTACATTGAAACATAATAGTTAAGTAGTGGGCATGCAAGAAATTGAAATGAGTAATTTCCAATTGTTAGTGGTAATTATCAATGCCATCCACTTATCTAGTTACTCAGGTGTTTCTTGAGAAATTAAAAAGATTTGGTATTTACTAACCTTTGGAATGGTAAAACTGAAATTTTGAAACATTAAAATTGATAGGTCACCTACAAATCTCAAGAGAAAATCTTAAACTGTTGAGCACATTCAAAGTAAATTTCATTAGCACTGCTAGGAACAGGGGCGGAGGGAGGGGTGGGCTATAGCCCAGCCCTACCCCAGCCCAAAAGCAATTTTTTTTAAAAAAAATATTTGGTTAATTGTGTATCATTTCGGTTTTACACTTGGGTTGTAAATAAAATTAATTGGGCTAAAATTAATATTTGGGCTCGACAAATTAACAAGTCTATTGATTTCTATCATTCTCTTCTCTTCTTCTCTCTTTTTATAACACTTTTCAGTAGAGTTTAACAATTTAAAAACCTGCTAAAATGAATCAAAATCAATTTGTTCATAAACACTCAAAATCGGTACTTTAAAAAATACTTATACTCAATATTCCGAAACTCCCAAGCAAGCCCTTAAGATTAAACTCCAAATCTTAGTATGATTTTAGAATTAATACTTCTAAAGTTTAAACAATCTATTAGGTAAAATAATTGATATTCTCCAAATTTCAAATTTAGTAATATATATTTCACAATCACCCTTTTATTTTGGATAAATTTCGCTGTGGATCCCAACCTTTCCGTTTTGTCCTCCCCTTCAAACATTTCATTTAGGGATAATTGCAGCAAAAGTCCCAAACCTTTCAGATTTTTGCACATTTTACCCTAACCTTTGATTTGTGCCAACGGAGGTCCCAAACCCTTCAGAAATATGCGCTGGAGGTCCATCTGGACGGATTCCGTCCAGTTGACCGTTAGTCAACCTGAAAAGTCAAAATTTGCCCAATTTTGACTCAATTGAAAGGGCAAAATGGTGACTATACAATGACTCCTATTAAATAAGTTTAAAAAATAAATTAAAAAACTCCAAAAACAAATACCTCTCTCTCCCCCATCCCCACCCTTCTTCTTCAACCACGTCGGCAACAGCAAGTAGCCACCACCCACGCCACCTGCCATCGCCAACGACCACCACCCGCCAACGCCACCCTTCTGCACCCAATCAAAACCATAATCCTAGGCACTCACATCTGCAACTGCCGACGACCGTCAAAAGGAAGCTCAAATGGGATGTACCAAAACCAAACCATAAATCATCAGCTGCCGCTACTCTACCACCGCATCTTCACTCCTCCACCTCCATCTCAACCCCATCTTCATCTTAATCCATGTCCAGCGGCTCCTCTGCACCTATATAAACACCCACCGCATCTTCGTTTTTCCCCAGATGATTCGAAGTTGAAATCTTCCGCTTTTCTTCAATTTACATGGGTGTTTAGGGTAGAAGTACATGGGTGTTTAGTTTTTGGAGGGACATGGAGATCTTCATATATATATGCAGTGAAAATGATTTGGCCGAGTTTTGCTCAAATTGGGGAAAATTGTGGATTTAGGCGGTGGTTTGGTTATTTCATTTGGGTTTCATTTAATAGTGGAGAAGATGTTGGCGGAGGAGATAGGGACGACGACGGCTGTTAGTCGACACAGAGGAGTCGGCGATGGTGCCGGCAGTGAGGTGGTGGTGCCGACAGTGAGACAGTGGTGATGCCGGCACACTGGGAAGAGAAAGTGTGGGTAGTAGTGAGAGATATTTTTTTTTGGTTTTTTTGTTTTTTTCTATTTTTTTGTTTATTTATTTAATGTGTTAATTGTATAGTCACCATTTTGCCCTTTCTAATTGGGTCAAAATTGGGCAAATTTTGACTTTTCAGGTTGACTAACGGTCAACTGGACGGAATCCGTCCAGATGGACCTCCAGCGCATATTTTTGAAAGGTTTGGGACCTCCGTTGACACAAATCAAAGGTTAGGGTAAAATGTGCAAAAATCTGAAAGGTTTGGAACCTTTGCTGCAATTATCCCTTTCATTTATTAGCACATATCGTCCTTGTTAATGATTTTCCATCCATTTTTGCAGTTAATGTCATGTAAAGAGACAATTCTACCCTTGAAAAATTCTTACAAGAAAGTTAAATGGAAAAGATAGAGTAAAACTAAAAATAAAAACAAAAAAATAATCTTCTTCCCTCACCCCCACACCCCTACCCAAAATAAAAAAAAGGGATAAATATGAGATCTTAGGCAACCACCTCGCTCGTCTATAAGTTGGCTTTGCATAAATTGAAAAAAAGAAGTCGCATTTTCCCAATTTACGTGAAGAAGCTGATTGGAGTCGAGCCATGCAAATTTGGGTTTAATTTAAAAAGAAAATAAAGAAAAGATTGAAGGCTACAAATATGATGCATCCCAACACATAATATGGGAGGCTTTCACATGTTAAAATCGAAATAAGCATTGCATGTTATATGCTGGAATGCATCAAAATATAAGCCCACATTAAAAGAAAAAAGAATAATTATATATAGAATTAGAAGGAGAGCGCAACTTAACCTCCAACTAAAGGTATAAAACAAATTAAAGCTTACCATATTCGAAGGTGAGGAATAGTGTAAAAGTTAAACAACTACACATCAGTCTTACTCGTCGCCTTACGTTGAGTGTTGCGTCTCTTTGACTTCTATTTACTTTCAGACTCGCTACTTGAAGTAGATTATGTAAACTAATTATTGAATCTTAAGCTTTGGAAGTTCATATCTTTCATATAATCTCCATTAATATATCTCGAAGCGTTCCCGATATAGTTCCTTGTGCTCGGATACAAATGTGATGTCTCTGCTTTGATCTCACTCATAATCGTGGTCGTCATTGTAGGCGATGAAATAACTTCTTCATTTGTACCACACATATCTATTGCCAATCTATTACCACTCATAAAATCAACGTAATTTTCAAAAAAGACATTATACAGACAACACACATGAAGTGGGGTCCGCACAATTTTTTTTTTTTAATACAGGTGGGGCCCGACCCCTTGTGAGGGGCTTGTAAGGCCCCTGTGAACAAATCCTCTGTACATGAGGATTTGTTCTTGCATGTTATATGCTGGAATGCATCAAAATATAAGCCCACATTAAAAAAAAAAGAATAATTATATATAGAAATAGAAGGAGAGCGCGACTTAACCTCCAACTAAAGGTATAAAACAAATTAAAGCTTACCATATTCAAAGGTGAGGAATAGTGTAAAAGTTAAATAACTACACATCAGTCTTACTCGTCATCTTACGTTGGGTGTTGCATCTCTTTGACTTCTATTTACTTTCAGACTCGTTACTTGAAGTAGATTATGTAAACTAATTATTGAATCTTAAGCTTTGGAAGTTCATATCTTTCATATAATCTCCATTAATATATCTCTAAGTGTTCCCGATATAGTTCCTTGTGCTCGGATACAAATGTGATGTCTCTGCTTTGATCTCACTCATAATCGTGGTCGTCATTGCAGGCGATGAAATAACTTCTTCATTTGTACCACACATATCTATTGCCAATCTCTTTTTGAATTAGTTTCAATTAATTGTTTGACCGGATTCTTAAGCACCAACTCCTCTAAGTAATGCCATAAAACCACCTTCTACATGTTGCTCAGATGCACCAGGTATCATATATATATATTTTCATAAAATAATTTTACATACAAATCTAAAAAATTTTATTATTTTTTAATCACACATTCTTCCAAAATTACTGTTTCAAAACCTATTTTTCCAGAAAAATGGGGCCAAACAAGGCCTTTAGTAGAGATTTTTTTTTTGTTTTTTGTATTTTGTTTATTTAAAAATACGAGAAGTTAAAAAAATAAAATCAACGTAATTTTCAAAAAAATAAAATNATAAAATCAACGTAATTTTCAAAAAAATAAAATAAAATCGTAATTAAGAAGTAAATGTGTGAAAATGATAAAGCTAAAGCCATTCAAGAACTCAGATTTGGCACACCATAGTCTAAACACTATAATAACACAGTATTAATTACAATTAATCCCAAATGGCCCAATAAAAATTCAATCTTGCCTCGTCGCTGAGCAATCGCAATCAATTTCTACATTGAAGCTTAGAGATGGCAACGGGGCTAGTTCGGGGTGGGGCCACTCTCCCACCCCGCCCCGCCCCGCCCCGCCCCACCTTAGACGGGACGGGGCGGGACGGGTTCGGGGCACGGGCTTGCCCCATTTCCTGCCCCGTTTATGTTTTTTTTTTTTCAAAAACTTCCAATTAACTATTTTTTGTTTTTAATTTGTAGTTAATTTATTTTTTATTCTTCACGGAACGGGTTCGGGGCACTGCGGGGCGGGGCACCCTCTCCCCGCCCGACGGGGCGGGTCTTTTTGCCGTCACTATTGAAGCCAGAAAAGAATCAATTCCCTGTCCACGCCAGCAAAACACGCACAGATATATACATCTATATATACATCTATACATGCACCGTGGCTGCAGCTTCAGCAGCCCCACTTCCCTTAAACGGAGTTGTGAAAATGGACACACCACCACAGGCATATTTAGAGAGCCATAAAGTGAAAGAAACAAAAGCCCTTATTTCAGAGCTGTGCCGCCAGTTCTACCACCTGGGTTGGGTTTCTGGGACTGGTGGCAGCATCACCATCAAAGTCCATGATGACTCAATTCCTAAACCCCAACAACTTATTGTCATGTCTCCCTCAGGTACATGTTATTTGTGTGTATATACATACATACTTGGTGCGTTTTATTGGTCAATCTGCTAATTTTTTTTTTCTTCCGGATTTTGTAAATGAAAACTGGGTTTTGTGGGTGTTTTGTAGGTGTGCAGAAGGAAAGAATGGTGGATGAAGATATGTATGTGTTGTCACCAAATGGATCTGTTTTGTCTGAACCATTGGCAAAGCCATGGCCTCATAAACCTCCCAAATGTTCTGATTGCGCTCCCCTGTTCATGAAGGTATATTTTACATGTATTCAGCGCTAGGTCTTTTGGTTGCCTCTAAATTTTGGGGTTTGGGGTTTGATCATGCTGAAATTGGCTATAAGTTGATACATGGATTGTGTATTTAAGATCTGCTGCTTCCGTTTATAATGCCAAATAATATTGATGTAAAATTAAAAGCTTTTCTAAACTGGCGACTACTATAAGTATTTGCCGTATTAAGAAGTATGAAGTTTGACTAGTGTAGAGGGTTTATTGTTCAGGTACTTGGATAAATAGGATTAGAACTATTTTGAGCTATTTGTTCTGGAAAACTGATGGTTACCGGTGAAAATGAAATCCCCGTGTAATAGGACTTCAGTGGAAGAGTTTGCGCACAACGAGGATCTTAATTTTCCATTTATTATTATTATTATTTAAAAAAAAAAAATTGTTAAAGAGTAATGCTCATCCTGTTTTGCAGGCATATGAGATGCGAAATGCCGGTGCCGTAATCCACAGTCATGGAATGGAATCTTGCCTCGTAACGATGATCAACCCATTATCAAAAGAATTTCGGGTACATATGTTAACTTGTCTTTTCTATAGATAGCGAGGATAAAGTCCAATTCCACAGTCCTCTTACATGACCCTTCACACCTCCTTCTAGGTTATTTAATTATTAGTATAGAAATGGACATGTTTTCTTTTTGTTTCTATTTCGGGTGTATTTGAAACTAGTTATTGGATGATTATAAACACAGATGGTATGTTTGTGGAGAAATGAAGTAATTTAAGAATATCATAGTAGAACGTGTTGATGCTGTTCCTCCACTTGTTTTATTTATTCATTGTATAACTTTTTTCACTGGTTTCTAGTGGCTGAGTTGGGTCATATTTAAAGAGATTTATCAGAGAAGTAAAACATTAAGAGGGATTTCATATTCAAGAGAGCAACAGGATAGGACTGAAGCTTGTTCATAGAGCTCACACTATACTAAATGTTTCCGTACTGAAGAAAGTTTATGAAGTTTGTTCTAGAAGTAGAGAAATTAGTGCAGTGGTGCATGTGATCCAATATGGATTTTAATTTGTAATTTTGTATTTAGAATTTTTTTTTGCACCATGCACTTGACAAGGTCTGAGTACCGTAAAGGAAAAACATCACCCTATCTCCCAGATCCTTACTCCTCTGCTCCTAGTAACATTTTTGATAGCAAAATTGACTTGTTTAGTTGTGACGTAAAAGTTTTGTCTAACTTTTTACGTTTTATGGTAATATCTCCTTGGCTTTCTTGTGGTGCCACTTTACTCAATTTACAGATTACTCATATGGAAATGATCAAAGGAATTCAAGGGCATGGTTATTACGATGAGCTCGTGATCCCAATTATAGAGAATACTGCCCATGAAAGAGAGCTCACAGAATCTCTCACCGAAGCAGTATGGTTTCTTCATTCTCTTTTATACACATGCCCAAATGAGAGTGTTTGCTCAAGAGTGCACATGGTTGCGTGTAGCCATGTGGACTTGATATTTTCTGAGTAACAGTAAGAATTTTTACATTGAATTGTGGATAAGATGGAAAGCTGACAGCTGTGGGATCTACATTTCAACAACCCCATACTAATGCATAAATCCATATCTGAGCAAAATTTTGACATATATCAGCATCCTTACACTTCAAATGAATATATGAATGCATAGGCTTCCCAACAATTTATTCATAGGGGTCAGGCATATTGGATTTGTTGCAACTCTTTTGATGCATGCATTCTCCTCTTTTTACCGAGCTTGTTATTGTTTGTGGATCTGGACCATCACTTTCAAATACTCTACAAGATGTTGCTGAAGTGTTAATGCCTGTAATTTAGTGGTTATTTGAACATTTTCTTGGTGCAATGATCAGCAAGGCCTAACATTTTATTGAGGAATAACTTATTATCATTGCCACGAAAATCTTGTACAACTGATTCCAGTGGTGGTCTCAGTATTTTTATTACTTTTGCCTCCACTCAACTGGCCATAGAAAAATGTGGGAACAAATATATGCATTTGCCAGTTTTATTTTTTTACATTTTATAGTATATGATTTATTTCCTAATTTTGATGCATCTGTTTCTTGCCTTGAATGCCAGTAGTATTTACATTGTTAAAAACATTATTAGGGAGAAGTAACACATTGAGAAGGACAATTGTTAACAATTAAAAGAAAAATGCCGGTTTCCACCAATATGAGACTTGAAGCGAAGTTTAAAGATGAGATCCTTGATGCAGTGTGTTAGCGGCTGTTCGCTTGAGAGAATGAAGGATTACATGCAAATAAAAAATAAAAAACCCAGAAAAATGGAAAGCGGGCAGAATGTGATGATTGCAAAAGAAATGGAGGAGAATGATTGAACAAAAAGATTTTCACCATACGGTCATTAAAGACTTTTGGAGGCCACGTTTCCATGTCCAGTAATGACATTTTTCCACAGAATAATTTTTAATACTTGTTTTGCAGATCAAAGCATACCCCAAAACTACGGCTGTGCTTGTCCGGAACCATGGAATATACGTATGGGGTGATTCTTGGATCAGTGCTAAAACTCAGGTACATGAAAACTTATATCATGCTCATGTTTGGTGGGGATTAAAATCGAATTTTTAGTAGATTTTGATAAAAGTTGATAAAATGTATAGATAACAAGTTGTGGGTCCCATGAAATGTATGGTTAAATTAATTATTGACTTTGACTTAGATTAAAATCTAGATTTTAATTTGGACCAAACACGGGCTATATATCCTAGATTTTTCTAAGAATATTGAATTCTTGTCTTCTCTCCGGCAATTGAATGAGTTGCACTCTTGAGATCATTCCTTCTTTCCAAAACTAAAAATCATCTAAACTTTTCAAACTTCTCTCTGTTGGAAGGGATAAGTTATTGTATATTTGTGAAAAGCTATGAAGGCTTGAAATTTCCAAAAATTTGTCTAAAGCTCTGATACCATGAAAACTTTCAAGGAAAAAATGATTTCTCTGATGATCTTATTAGGATGCCTTCCACATCAATTTATACAGAATAATCTCTAACTAATTAGAAAGAGATAAATTAGAGAGAAAGTAAATCACGAAACTAACTCTTAAAAGATAGAAACAACATTATCATTTCAATTGACAAATTATTCTTCCAGGCTGAATGTTACCACTATCTCTTTGATGCTGCAATTAAACTCCATCAATTAGGATTAAACTGGTCAACTCCTTCTCATGGTCCGATTCATAGTTCCGATGGAGTTATAGGTCGAAATGGAAAAGTTTCTACCAAGGCAGGGATTATTTCTTCAAATAATGGCATCGAGCCATCAAGAGTAAGTTCCACGCTAATCTTGATCGTGCTAGAAATATCTGGGTTCAGCCTTATTGTGTATTTTAATTTAGTCACGTAAATATTTTTGTTGCAGCGCTGCATTGTACTGGACATTGAAGGAACCACCACTCCTATATCGTTTGTCACTGAGATTCTCTTTCCATATGCTCGTGAGAATGTGGGGAGGCATCTAGAACTGACATATGATGAGGCAGAAACTCAAGATGATATTAAGCTACTGAAAGCTCAAGTAAACCATTTAGGATACCCTTTTTGGATATAGATTCTGAAAAGATTGTGCCTTTTCTATCTCTTAAACATGCTAAGAAAAAAGGTTCTTACTTATTATTTTACTCTAAATTGTAATTTTGCATGCCTATTTGGCTATTAGCATGTGAGGAATTTGTGAATAAAGACAAGTGAATTCAATTTCTGGTCCCTGAGAAAACATTAAGTATATTAAACCTTGGCTGACTATGAATTGGAATGAGGGTCTATATTGCCTCTTTTCTGTTGTATATCACTAAAATTGGTTCACTTTGAAAGACACTAACTATTTCAGAGGTCAGTGTCTTTTGCATGTTATCCTTTTTTATTTAGCACTGGGGGTTTTGAAATGTGATCTACTCTTAATGCATTTTTCTGTAGCTTCTTTTCCAAGCTCAGTAAAATATGTGCAAGAAAAAGAAATCTGTCAAAATTTATTATTCATCAAGCAATTCCTCTTGTTGGATGGTCAAAGATTGCATTTCTTATGGATTTTCCTCTTCCAGGTTCAAGAAGATCTAGAAAATGGTGTTGCTGGTGCAGTTCCCATCCCCTCTGATGGAGGGAAAGAGGAGGTGATTGCAGCTTTGGTTGCTAATGTGGAGGCAATGATTAAAGCTGACCGCAAAATTACGTCCTTGAAGCAATTACAAGTAAACCAGATCATTGTTGAAACAAACGGTTTCTCTTTCATTATGGGAAAGTTCCAGAAGAATGGCATTTAACCTTTGTAAACTCTTAATTTTGACTTCCTCTTGTGCAGGGTCACATATGGCGTACAGGATTTCAGAGAAATGAGATAGAGTCAGTCTTGTTTGATGATGTACCTGAAGCTCTGGAAAAGTGGCATGCCCTGGGAATCAAGGTTATTCTCGCTTCCAACTTGTTTATACAGCCTGTAAATTTCTTTTTGGAAACTGTAGCTCCATCAGTATCGTAGTAAATGAACCAAAATAGCAAAATATTGCATAACAAACAGTATAGGCTATTATTTGCTCTTGGTTTTTATTGTTATTTGATGACTATCTTTGCTAGGCTTTTCCGAGTTTCCTTGATGAAATTTGTGTTGGTTGTTGAAGCCTCACTGCCATATGGAGCGTTTTTCCTGTATAAATATTGACATGTAGAAAGCATATGTTCTTGTTTTGCTAGGAATTCCTATATCTTCTTTATGACAATATTTTTGGATAGCTATGAATGCTCCTTCTAATACTCGCCTATTATCAGCAAAAAAGTTACACATCAAGTTGATAGTTAATGATGGTCCTTGGAACAATCACCTTTTACATTGGTTAATCGAGTTTGTGGACTGTACCACTAAACAAAAATATTCTCACGACATTTGTATTCAAGTTCCGCAGGCTGCTCCTTGCGACCCCTAACATCCTTAATATAGTAAATAAAGAATAAGATTTTATACTATACCCTGTTTTTTGCAGTTTAATAGTATTAGAGTTGTCAAGTAATCAGATCACATTGATTGTCGTTAGTGTTGGAATAGTTTTGAAATACCATAATCTGTGTCTTGCTTTTTTCTGAGCAGAATGGGATGATTCTATCTTCAATAATCTGTAACTGAAAGGTGTCCTACGACCTGCCCACTGACTATTGCCCAAATAATCAGAAAAATGAGAAATTTAACAATTCATTATTTGAAGGAGCTGCACCAGATGTGTCGATAAGTATATCATTAGGTCTAGCTTTATTTTTAATACAGGAAGCCTTCCCAAAGTGTTCATTTCTCCATTTAATTATTGTGCACCAAATTGCTCGAAAAGGGATGCCAAAAGAACTTATAATCTTTGTTCATTTAACCATTTGTCTCGTTGTCCCCATCAGGTGTATATATATTCCAGTGGCAGCAGATTGGCACAAAGGCTTTTGTTTGGTAATACAAATTATGGGGACCTGCGAAAATACTTGTGTGGGTTCTTTGATACTACAGTGGGGTAAACTTTATACTTTCATGGAAATACTTGAAGCTTGAAATTGTTTCTTTATCTTTGTCCGAAAGTCTGTTCTATACTACGGAAGTTGGCTAAAACTTCTCCGTTGCCTTCAGGAATAAGAAAGAATCGGAAAGTTACGTTGAAATCACGGAATCTCTTGGAGTATATAATCCTTCGGAGATTCTATTTGTCACCGACGTCTATCAAGAAGCCACAGCTGCAAAATCGGCAGGTAGTGTGCTGCTTTCAAATTCTCTTTTGCAAAGCTTTTATGAATTAAGTGGGTAGTAATTGTGGATCCTACAAAATGTATGGATAAAAAGTATGTTTGACCAGAAGTAATTAAAGTGTAATCAGCTTCCAATCATGCTCTAATCTATTGATGCAAGAAGCAAACAATTTTTCTACAGTTCAGTTAGAAACAGATTTCACCAAGAATCGTTGTAAATTCATCTTTTGCTCTTATATTTCAGGTCTGGACGTGATAATTTCTATCCGTCCCGGAAATGGACCTCTTCCCGAGAATCACGGGTTCAAGATAGTCAAGTCTTTTTCAGAAATTTAAGAACGGATTTAGTTTCCTGTAAACTCATTTACATTTGTCATAAACCCATGATCCCATGAAGATATATAGTACATCAGGTTGTTTTCAGGCAAACTACTGATAACTTTCTGGTTTTTGCGCTCGGGTTTTCTTGTTTGTTCGTATTGCGATATATTATAGCGAAATCTTATGTAATAATGTAAATGTTGCTTTCTGATATTAACCCTCCAACGCCGAGAGTTGGTTTGTGAACAGGCAGCATCAGCATTGAATTTCTTGATTCAACTTTTATATATCAGCCATATGGGGGTTAATTTGTATTGGCAGTCACTTAACTTTCACTTCAACTGCAAATTGGTCATTGAACTTTGATTTGCATAAATGAGATCAATAGACTTCACTCTATTTTATTATATACACTTAGCTAAAAGAATGTGTTTTGATACATCTAGGACATAACAATCCACTACCTCAATCCACTTGGCTATATTTGCCCTTACTCCCACACAGGTTTTAAGTGTCGTCCTCGGAGGGATTTCTTGAATGACCGTATCCAAGAATTTTACTGTACTCCGTGCAGATTTAGAAGCAATCAAATAACTTCAAAACATATCTTAGATCCGTAAACTCTGTGTAGGATAAATCATCGATAAGAATCTACTTCAAAACAACTAGAGTGCTGTGACATAAATTATCCCTTATTGAATGATCAGATATCTTCGAAGATAAGTAGATCAGTGACAGAAATTCATTTATCTGCACCGTAATTGTTCCAAGAAAATGGGCACGTTTTTCATTCTTTAAATTAACTCTTTCTGCAAGAACAATCTACCAACTGAATAGTGAAGAAATTTTGAAAAAGCATTTGGAAATTTTGAAAGATGAGTTAGTTGAACATGGCCAAAACAAGTACTTTTTCTATGCTTCTAGTCATTCTGTTTAACATTTAATTCTTGTTCTTGAGTTTCCATTTCAGGTCAAACTGTACCACATTGATTGAGTGCTTCAACTTATTTTCAAAAATAAAAAGCAAAATACAGCTTTTATTACAAGTCAAATTTGTACTTATAATTATGTGATGAATTGGTCTAACATTAAATCATTGGAATAGTGGTTGTAACACTATCATTGGGGGTGAGGAAATTGAAAATATTCAAAAGCTTATCTTGGATCTCATGTCAACCCAATCAATCATCACTGCTCAAGCAAAGTTCCACTACTACAATGAGTAGTCCCATCTTGAAAAATACACTTCTTGGGTAAGTAAATGAAAAAACGTGAAATGGACCGTCCGTACAGTCCCTGGCAGCCTCCCCTCACACGGGTCAACAACCTTAAACGCAAGTAAAAACACAATAAATTCTAGGTAGGAAACTTGCAACTATATCTATATACGTTGATATCGTTAGTCCACTTTCGATAATTTAGGTCATAAATCGTATGCCTAGCAATTTTGTCGCGGCATGGATGAGGGAGTTCATTATGCACGTGACAAAAATAACTGTTGTGCATTGTCGTCTAACATTATGTACAACATATAACGTGGGAACTTAAGATTTAGCTTTATACACGTCTCTCTCTCTTTAAAACATAGACAAACAAAGACATGAATACAACATTACTATAGGTACGTTTGGCTAAACTTATTCTCAACTACTATTTATCAACACATTTATTGAGACCTACCACTACCATTACTCTTCCTTAAAAGTTACTAATAATTTTATCCAAACACACTATAAATTAATAATCTGGTAATGAAAATGAATTTGGTCGGAAAAAAAAAAAGAAAAAAAGCAACCATTAGGATTTGTACCTTTTTCCTATGTTTTAAGTGCATATATGCTGATTCTACCACAGTAAGATTTATGGGTTTTTCCCAGTTTTTTATTGCATTTATTCTCCACTGATATAAAGATTAGGAAGCATATAAACTCATAGAATCTTCATAGAATACGAATTTGATTCATGAATGAACTGTTCATTCTTGTTGAAGTATCAAGAAATTTTTATTTATTTTTTATTTTTTTTACTTTAACTTGAAAAAAATCCAACCTTTGATGTAAACACGAAGTGAGAAACAAAGGAAATAGAAGCAAGCTTTTTCGTTTTTCTGTTTGAAGAAAAGATCAAATTAACACGAATTCCTTGACCTAAGGACTAGTTTCAGTTACATCACAAATTAAGGCTATGGCGATGGCTTCAAGAAGAAGAACCCGAAACACGGGGAGAAGTCACCGGAAAAAGTGGCAGAAGTTGCGGCTGAGAATCTCTAGGTGTTGATGTTCTAGGAGATGGATGCAAATAAAATTTCTTCTCAGCAATTGCTTTCTCCTCTTCAGAAGCATTCCCCATTGAAGATGATGATTTGCTCAGAGTGTCTTCATTCAAAGGAGTCACCGGGCCAAGGACCAGCGAATGAAAATCAAGAACACTCGGTGACAAGATCTCAGCCTCTCGTGGCGAAAAGTTGGAATTCTGAGCTAGACTAGGTATCAAAGTGTTGATCATAAGACCATTCTTGAGACTATTCCTTCGTTCATAAAGCTTAAATCCCTGTTTCTTCTGACCAGTGCTCTTGATGGGTGGTATCCTGGTGCCGCCTCCTTTTGCGGCGGAAGGAGGCGGTGGTGGATCGGATTTGGAGGCTTTTTGGGCTGTTTCAGAGGATCCAGTGAGCATTTGCACCACCTGTTTGAAGGTGGAGGTGTCAGCTTGGACAAAAGTTGTAGGGTAAGGATTAGTATCAGATCTGTTGGTAGGATTAGGGGTGAGGGGTGGGGTAGGGACTTGCAGTGATCCGTTGCTGTTGCTACTGCTGCCATTGCTGTTAGGTGAAGTTGTAGGAGATTGATTATTCTCTCTTTCCTGAGGCCTTGACATGATTTCCATTTAAGGAAAAAAACCTGCAAATTTTCACCTAATCTATGTGTGAAGAAGATTGAGAGAGAGAGAGAGAGAGAGAGAGAGAGAGAGAGTGCAGAAAAGTTTATGGTTGATTTGGGTGGAGATGAAGAGATGGATGAGTGAAAAACAAGGCTTTTGGTTAGAATTGGGATTCTTGTTTTGCTTTTGTTTTTATTACATCTTTTAGCCTCACTTTCTCTCACTAGACAACTTCTTGTTCTCTCTCCCGCTCTCTCTCGATCGTCAAAACTTATTTATTACACTGTTCACTCTTATATTGATCGAGCAAAATAATCTTTATTATTTGGCTTTTTGAACACCCGACAAGTGTTTAGCAACGTACAATACCATTCATCAGCAACGGTGAAAAACAACGATCATATCCCAATTTTATTGAATAAGGTTTACTGTCACATATATAGTTCATCATGAATAACATTTCTCTTCAGCGGTAGACAATTTATACAGAATAATGTTATTCGTCAAAATTGACGATAAACATTAATTCGTATAATAATTAAGTGACATTAACTGATATGCTATTTTATATGTAGGAAAATATAAGTATTATTTAGGCCCTATTTAGTTTTAAAAAATCAAAACTTTAATACATTTTGATAAAAATTGATGTAATGTGTGATTGAAAAATTGTGCATTTCATGAAATGTGCGGTTAAAATTTATTATTGACTTTAATTTATATTTTAATCAACGTCTTAACTGAATCAAATAGGAGCTTAGCACGAGAACAACACTTGAATGCCATCTAATTAAGATAAAGAGAGAACCGTCTACAATCTACACCTTGTTTGAGTCACATTATTGTCAAAATTTATTTTTCTTAACACTCATTTTTCAGCCACACATTCTTCAACAGATAATTTTACACGCAAACCAAATTTTTTTCTTATTTTTCAATTGCACATTCTCTAACTTTTTATTATTCCAAAATGCCTTTTTTTTTTTAATATAAAATGGAGCCCACATAGGGGCCTAATATAAAAATAAGAGAATTTGTAGAAATTGAGAGAGAGAGAGAGAGAGTGGCAAGTGGGTGGGCAAATGCAATGGTGGGGCTGGGAACTTTCGAGCATGAGCATCAAGTAGACAGACAGGGTAGGGTGGGGTGAAGATGAATACATTTGAGCATTGACTTCAGAGCCTTGCGGCTGCCCCTTCTCTGCCAAAGAAGACTGTGGGTGTGATTGTGATTGGGATTGGAGATGTCAACATTTCATCAGGGGGTTCTCGAATTCGTCGCTTTACGAAGACGTGATACATTTTAATACATTGAACAATAATAAGTAATATAATTTTTTTCTTAGCTAATTTTGAAATTATACTTTACTTATACAATGACGATTATGATTCATCAACAAAATTTATGACAAGACATATAGTGACGTGAACCATGAAGAAGGCACACGAGATTTCACACTACCTTCCTCTAATTTGTAATTATCATTTCTCGTAATTGATTGGTTTTTTAATATTATACTCTTAAGTAATAAGTGTCACACGATCGACGTTCTCCCAAATCTATATTCTTATTTACTTAAATATAAATATATTATACCTAAATAGTGATTTGAGAAAAAAAAAAAAAAAAAAGAATCGAATTCCCATCTAATTGGATATTAAGAAAGTGGGGAATCAAATGTCCTAAATGCTTCTTGTTCGAATCTCTCATTATTCATTCATTAGCATGATAATAAATATGGATCGTGGGAGCTTCTATATAACAAAAAATCATCTAACTGATTGAGAAAAGTACAGATCAGAATGTAATGAATGAAGATCAACTCTATGTAAGGAGGTCCACTCGAATAGAATGTCTAAATCCACTATCAATAATCATCGAGCACGTGTTATGACACAATCAACAACGAAGTAAAAGAATCATGCCAAAATCGTTTTAAGAAGTCAAAAACTGGGATTCAATAATGTGACAAGATGTTAATAATCCAAAAAAACATTCAATGCGACGCCTATAAATATATTACAAGAAAATTGTTATGAATTTTCACCATAAATTCTTTGACAAGTGACTGTCAAAGTTGAATTGGCCGCTACAAGCCTACAACCAATCGAAATTATAATTTGAAGAATTGGGATAGTGTTTAGGTGTACTACACAGTTTCACCTTTTTAAGGGAAAATTGCACTAGTGGTCCGCAATCCATTGTCTAGTAACAAGTTGATCCCA